>PVKC010000534.1:10000-36759 GCA_004027635.1 Crocidura indochinensis | reverse complement strand
CATGGAAAATATTGTTATTGATTTTTATAAATGTGTTTGGCAGTGAATGTGTGCTAAGTCTTCCAATGTAAGCATCTAGGACTTTTAGCCCTCATGGTAGTATAATAGAATCCTTTTCAGTAAATATTTGCTTTTGAAATCCATAAAAGGTCAGTTTTGGCCAACTGCATCAATCCTTCTTTGCCATCTGTAAAAAATTTAGATTTTACCTTTTGGAATGACTTTTTAAAAATATACAAAACCTAATTCTATCCTTTCTCCCATTAAGCTCCCTTTGAATTCCAGTGGGAACATTTTAAAGTTAAATTCTGTGGAATAAAGACATTTCACAATACCTTTTTGTGAGAACTTCCTTTGGTAGAAATGAGTCAATTTCTTTTCCTTTTGAGACTTCTGAGATCATATTGGTTTTAGAGCTTCTAAGCAGACTGCTATAAAGTAGTTATACTTTCTACAGGTGTGTGTTTGTGTGTGTATGTGTGTGTGTGTGTGTGTGTGTGTGTGTGTGTGTGTGCACCCTACATCACCCTCAAAGTTGCATTCTCTGAACATTCAAAGTAAGTGACGGTGCATTGAGGACATATTTATCTTTTTGCTCATCACACACTGATCAGTAAGCATATATTCTAAATGTCCTCTTCCATGTTTCATTAGTATTTCATGTTAGGAATATACTTATAAAGCACTGGATTTGTGCTAAGTCTTATCTAAGACTGTACATATCATTTCAAATTTTAATTTGGTGAGGTAGTATAGCATTTCTGATATTCTATGGGAAATCTTAGGATGATTGAACATGTTCTGAGAAGTTCACAACAGAACCAACACTTAGGCATGTTCTCCTTTCAAAACCTTTGATCTTAATTGTTGCATAGTTTGCAATATAATGTTTTATCACATTTTTGCACTTCCTTTTATTATAAAGTGAGGTAACTATTATTTGGGAGATGAGGGTGGGGGCATACCCGGTGATCCTTATTTAAGACTTAATCATATCTTTGTCTGTGTTCAAGGATCACTCTTGGCAGGACTTTGGGGCCCATCAGCAATACCAACGTGGAACAGAACATGGGTCTGCTGCTTGCAAGGAAAGCATCTTAATTCCTGAACTATCTCGTAAAACCCAAGGTAATTATTTTATAAAGACTATGTAATTGTCTCTAGAAGTATATTTCATAAACTTCTTATATTGTTTCTTCTTAATTCAGTTGAACAGGACCCATAGTTCAATGAATTAATTTAAGATTTATAAATTGCTTCTCTTTATGATTGTAAAAGTTCACTTTGTATAAATTGCTGAACAAAACAAACAAATGAAAATTCTTCCCAATTTGCATGCTATTTTACAGAAATGACTAAATAATGCTTGGTAAATGGATGAATTTCTCAAATATTTAATGGTAATAAGTTTATTCTGTTAAGGATCTATTATAAACAGAATACCACCACTTAGATGCTTGATATTAACTATGCATGATCAATACATGCTGAATATTAGCCACCATAAAACTAGAAAGTGAAATAAGGGAACATATCAATTAAGAAGATCTTTTAATATCACAGTATAAATATCCTAGGCCTAGGGTATCATTTAATTTGAGAATAGATATCTTGGAGTCAAGTGTTTGGAGCTGTTAAACTGATTTAAGAAACTTACTTGTTTCAGGAGTAACAGAAATGTCTTTAAGTCAGAATTCCAATTACATAGACTTAATTTAAGTATTATAGTTAAAAACAGTTTATTGGTGAAAGTATAGCCCCTAGTGGACAAGGATCTCAGATACATGCCCCTACCGGTCACTGATTATTTGGGTGTTTCTTTGAGGAGTATCTGCTTAAATTTCAGTGGCTTCTTCAGGAAATATTCCTTAAAATGCTTTTTGTTCATATTTTTCCTTTACATTTTTATTAAATATTCCATTGTTTTATTTGTGAATTATAAAAACTTATTGTATTTAAATGAATGTTAAACTTTTTCTACTCCACCATTACAGATTTTTCAAACAATAATTTTCTTAGCTTCCTATGGAGTACACAAAATTTCACCTTTTTTCATTAATTATTATATCTCTTTCTTTTTGTTCCTTTCACCTGCTTATGTGTTCTGAACATTTCCTTATTTTCTGTTTTGTTTTCATTCTAAGTATCTATTATCTATACAGCATCAACACTTTTCCTTTAGGGTAAACTTTTGTTGCACTTGTATGTCTAATCAGCTTACCACCCAATTTACAAAACTGGAAATTTGTTTTAATTTGAAAAAAACTTTTCTTTAGTCATTCCTTTCTCGTGTATGATAAGTAAACTACTATAAATACATTTTCAAACTTAAGTTCCCAAATTCGATAACGATCATAATTCTGAATAAAATCAAATTTGTGCAACATCTATTCAGGAAGTCACTTTTTTAAAAAGTTTTGAACATCCTTCTCTTAAACATTTCTAATAAACAATTTTATTATTCAAATAAAATAAATTATTTTCTCTAATACAATAATTAGATTTTCTAATCACCCAAATGAATCTAGATGTTGGTTTACTTAAATTTAGAAATTCAGCATTGGCAGATTAAATTTCATTTGAAATATATAAAATATTGTTATATGTATATCAGTGTCCATAGAATAAAGCAAGTAGAAGTTTAATTATAAAAATGTAGTGACAGGGACCGGAAGATAGCATGGAGGTAAGCCTGCCTTTCATGCAAAAGGTCATCGGTTCGAATCCCGGTGCCCCATATGGTCCCCCGTGCCTGTCAGGAGCAATTTCTGAGCATGGAGCCAGGAGTAACCCCTGAGCACTGCCGGGTGTGACCCAAAAACCAAAAAAAAAAATGTAGTGACAACGAAAATACTAATAAAATTACTAACACCATTTTATCTTATTAATGGTTATTAAATATATAAATATTAAAATATAACACTTGATCTTGAAATAAACATGGAGTTTGCTTGTGATTAAGTATCACATAGGTTGAGGCCTATAAGTTGTTATAAAGTTTTGTGAAAAAGATGGAAATGTCTATGAATTCATATAGAGAGTTCTCGCCATTTGTGAAATGACAAAACTAATGATACAAACAGGAGAACTGAAGTAACTAGCAAATGTTTCATAGTCTGTGTATTTTATGTATTCCTGTGTGGTTCAGGTCAGTATAAAGTGACTTTCTGCATTCAACATCTAATGTTACTCATGGAAAAAATATAAGAAAACACAAATTTTCCTTAACAATATCAAATGCACCTCTTTCTTTTTAAAGAATAGGAGAACTAATCATAATTTCTGTGATGACTTGTAGTCAGAGAAAAATAATTTGGAATGAGAACTGATAACTATTTAAGAAAGTTTATGAAACATGGCGCAGAAATTCTTCTAGACTTTGATAACTACTCTGTGCTGCATGTCTTGACTGCTACTATCAGAAGTAGTTCTTTTTTATTACAGGTCTTGAAATCATACTACAGGCCTGACACAATTTAAATTAAACAAACAAAAGCCATTGAAGTTGTTATAAATTAAATGTATATAGCAATTAAAAGAATAAATTAAACAATATGGATCTTGGTTTCTCTTGAGTGGCTTCTCTGATATTCCATTAGAATTTTCAACATAAAAAATTAAGAGAACTGTAGATATTAGTTGTTTTACTTGCTTAAATGAAACACATAATCTAAATATTAAGGTGAAAAATCTTGAATCTAAAAATCTCAAAACCACAAAAATGACCACACATTGGTGGTCTCTTGAAAGCACCTTAACTATGAAGTAACTATTGATTAGAAATATCTGGATTTGTTTTACATAGTGAATCAAAGCTAAACTTCACAAAAATTTATAAACCACATTCCTTTTGAGAGTAAAAGTATACAGCCCAGATAGTGATGAAAAAAGAAGATGGAAATATTAAATAAGAAGCTAAGGTATGAGAATTGTCCAAGCGAGAGATAAGGATGAGATTCCATCTACTAGTCCATCTCTTTGTAGAATTTGGAAAGAGAGTCCTGACTTTCCCCAGGACATGGAATGGAGAACTAATCATTTTAAAGTTTTATGAAAACATGAGTTACCCATAGGTACAGAGACCTGAAAATGTCCAGAAACAGTGAAGACAATAGAGATAATGAAGAATCAAGACAACTGGTGAACACTGAAAATGGCAAAGTTTTATATCTGTGTTTAAAATATAGTCAATAAAAAGGTGGTTTCTAGACATAGATGGAAATTCCAATGCCTGCATTGATTTCTAATTCTAATTCTAGGGAAAAATATAATGCTATCCTCAGCATATGGAATGAATATCAGGAAGACTTTGTTATCTAAGAAGACAATTGGGTTTGATGGCTCATACCCCTTTCCTCTCACTAATATAAACAATACCAGAGATTAAAGGGAAATTTTTTATAAGGCTTATCTTCCCTTGTTCCATATCCTGACTTTTCTGGGTTTTCATTTTGAAATATAGGAACCATATTTAATTCCAAATGAACAGTAACTATATTAATATGTTATTTATTAAGTCAAAAATAATTTTTAAATTCTAATTTTTTTCCAGAAGAGAGTGTTATTTCAAGAGCAGCCTTGACCTAAGGAAATATTTTTATATACAACAAATCCAAGAATAATCTTATGGAAACTTTTTCATATCCTACAATCCCTGTGTTTTCATTTCATTATGATAGGCTGAATTATATTCTTCCTCTTCAAAAATTGTTCACATCCTAATCTGTATTATTATTTTATTTGACATAAGTAGCTTTAAATATGTAATCAAGTAAAGTGTTTCTAGATGGGAGGATTTTTCTAGGTTATGAGGATAATGCTAAAGCTCTCTCTCGAGTTCTTATAGAACAAAAACTGGAGAGTTAAAGATGTGAGGCCAGATGCTGAAGTTAGAATTATATGAAGCATTAAACTCTAGAGTGATGGGGGCCCAAAATAGACTCTAGCAACTGGGAAGGTAAAGAAATAGAATCTAGAGCATCCAGAAGAAATACACTTCTGCTGAAATCTTGAGTTTGGGCCTGAAAATTTCATTTGAACCTTTTCTCCAGATTATGAATAATAGTCTATGTGTTAAGACGCACATTAAGTTTGTATTCATTTATATAGAAGCAGTAAGAGGCTAATACTGCATTGCAATATTGCAAATTCATTACAAAATCATCTCAGATTTCTTAATTAATACAACTTCTGTTGTATTAAGGAGATATCTGTGTTGTTGAACTTATGCATAGTTTCCTAAAGTTTAGATATGGGTGATTTGTCTGTTATAATGTCATGGATAAAATAAACTGGTATAGCTAAGGAAGATTGACAAGTTATTCTTTTTGTGTAATTATTAATAACTTCCTTTTGTAGTAAAAGCATTTCAGTAAACATTTATCTGGTATTACAGTATCTCGTGACTTGGACTTATTTTAATAGTTCCATCATGTAAATCTTTTCATTAATTATTAATTAATTAATTATTAATTAACATCTTTATTATTAATTCTGAGTCTCTAATCATTTGACATTGATTAATTATTTCCCATGAAATGTTGCTAACCCTAACAAGAAACAAGTTCTTCTAGGCAAAGTAACATGCATTGCTTGAGCTGATATTTATTTTAAATCCATTCTTTTTCTTCATTGTCCTTTAGAATTGCCCCAAATTGGGCTAAATGTGATAGCAGTCACTTCTGTCAGAAACAAACATCAAGGCACTTTTAATTGACTTTTTCTTTGGAGATTGGTCTAAAAGTGAATGTTCTATGAATCCAGATCTGTTATTTGAGGTAGACAGAACTGCAGAACACATAAACATTCTAAAAATATAAGCTACTTGCTAATCAAAATTATCGGAGCTTTTGAATGAACTCGATTCTATTAGATAGAATTCTCTTAAGCATGTTTATCTCAGGGGTCACTCCTGACAATGCGATCAGAAATCACTTCGGGCTTGGGGAATCCATATGGAACTCTGGGGGATCGAATTGTGAACATTCCTAGGGTAGCGCCCAAGGCCTTACGGCTTGCGACACCACTCTGGTCCCATGCATGCTTGACTTTTTGACCAAGTAAATCAGTTGAATAATTTTTAAAATGGGATTGTAGTAAATATTGTGTTCTTCTAGAAACTACTTGTTAGGATTCAGCAACTACTAGGACCCATGTGTAAACTAAAAGTTATTTTTCCAAAAAATAAAGAGATCATGCATCATGTTGTTCTAGCAAATTCACTAGCACAATTATTTTGTCAAGATAAAATCATAAATATTTTAGACTATGAATCCCTGGTTTCTATCAAAATTACTTAATTTTGTTGCTATGGTACCAAAGCAATTATATTAAGTGAATGATTGAGACTGTGCTCTTGTAAAACATGATTTTATTTTTATTTTTAAAGCAGGCAGAAGTTAGATTTGACATACCCTCTAAGTCACACTAATTCCAGTTATAAAAACACTTGTGATTTCCTCTTTTGCTTTTAGTATTGGGGTGTGGGGAGTCATGATATGCCTAATTACATTCTAACTGCCCCCAAAACTTTAGGCATTTTTGCAGATTTGGGTGGATCAAATAATGGTTTTACAGATTAAATTAAACCAATTGTTTTAGTTTGGGGCCTCAATCTGACAGATTTTATGGTCATCATAAAGTAAAAAGACTCTACATAGAATTTTGGATCCTAGTTCAACGAAGATAAATTCTCTTTTATGTCATTGACTATATTCAAAGGGAATGAATTTGTTTTCAGTCTTTGAAGAATATAACAATATGCTCTAAAATCTTGGATTATCAAAAATACTACTTGAGACGATAGGTTAAATGATCTATTACTGTTTAGTCATTATAGGGCTTATCAAAGCATGTAGAAATGCTACTTACTACTAAGAAACTTGCATAGCATGATGCTATTACTAAAGTAGAGGACGTGTGTGATACCTGATGGTAATATGAGAAGATCATGAGAAAATAGCGTATATTGTGGCAGAAGAGAGAGCTGGTATAGTTCTGAGCAAGTTGATTAACTATATTACTATTTCACAAAAAGAAAGCAAGCTGTTTCCAACTCTGTTAGTTACAATTTTGAAAGGCCACTTTCCAACGGTATACCAAGAGCAATGTCTTCTGGAATAACTGAGGAACTCATACCTGAGCAGCTCAATGAGATCTTAAAAACTACAAATCTATCCTTTTGATTTTGACAGAACATTACAATGTAGCATTATTTAGGTTATAGATGCACATCATTAAAATAATTATTTCTATATACACACCATATACTTGTAAAAACGGAGAATTAATTGGTCTATACTATAGTAACCACCTATTTGTATAATTTGCTTTGTTATTCTCTTTGTGTTGTAGTGATGTGTGCTGTGTGTGTGAATATATTTCGCATTTGACTATCCAGAAGAAGTCAAGGGGCATCAATTGAACTGATTACTTAATGCCATAGTCTTCTACATAAATTAAATAGCTTTATCCATATATCAAAAATTCACGAATCTACAAAAGGAAGTTTTTCTGTTACTGCAATTATATATTCTAACTAAACACATCACAAAGAGTTTAAAATGCTCTTTATTTGGAAATTGTATAGATGCTGAATACTTTGACTTCTTGTTGTGTTTTTGCAACTTTGTTTAGCTTTGGGGCCACCTCTGGTGCATTCAGGATTTACTCCTGGCCCCATGCTTATAAGGGACCACACTTGGCAGTAATTGGAGAATCATATGTGTGCCAGGGATTATACTGGGTCCCACAGTTTGCAAAGCAAAGATTTAACCTTTGCATTAGCTTCCCAGCACCTATCTTTCAACTTCTTAATCAATAATTTAATAAAATCCCGTTTGTTTACTTATTTCTCTTTTGCTGTTATTATTCTTCTTTAAAATATTTTTTTCAACTGTGTACTTGACAGTCAAATCCTAGAATCTTCTTGGTCCTAACATCTTATTTTATACTCTCTGAGCATTCAATATCATAAATATAAAGTTTCTTCGGGATTCTAGAACAAATCAGTAAAACAAAAAGCAAATTCTATTACACTATTATGGGCATAAATTCAGAAAATGAAAGTGTTTTTATAATTCTCATTATGATCAACATGAGTTAGGACTATTATTATATTTAAATTTTTAGTGCCTTTTACAGTGTTTCCATTGAAGTAGGAAATTTTAAACATCTGAGTTGACATTTAAAACAATGTATTAAGTACAGGCTGGAGTTATAATGCAGCAAGTAAGACACTCACCTTGCAAATAACTGACCCAAGTTCAATTTCTGCATTTCATATAGTCCCCTGACTCTGCCAGGAGTGAATCTTGAGTTCAGAACTAGGACTAAGCCCTGACCACCTCTGGGTATGGCTACAAAACAAACAAAGGAACAAACGAAAGTATTGAATACTACTCTGTAATATTATATATGAGCTAAATAAAAGAAAACAAACCTGTGAGTGTGACCAAATTAATGATTACCAAAAGTAATTAAAAGAAGGGCGTATAGGGGCCCGGGAGATAGCATGGAGGTAAGGCGTTTACCTTTCATGCAAAAGGTCATCGGTTCGAATCCCGGTGCCCCATATGGTCCCCCGTGCCTGTCAGGAGCAATTTCTGAGCATGGAGCCAGGAGTAACCCCTGAGCACTGCCGGGTGTGACCCAAAAAAAAAAAAAAAAAAAGAAGGGCGTATAATTCTATATATATAAGGGGTCACTTGTACGGTGAAGGAGAGATAAAAACTTTTCTTGGTAAACTTAATACATTAGTCTTAAACTTCAAAATGAGATTATAGAACATTACCTTTTGAAATTTGTTTTCTGTTAAAATGTAAAATGATTTTTGCAAAAATTAATATGCATGCTTTCTATGAAATATATAATTTAGAGGTAAAAAGAGGTGAAAAAGTTCTAACAAATTAGAAAATATGATGCAGTCTATAAAAATAATAAGCAGTTCTATAATCTTAAAATTTATTTCTTCTTTTCCTTTTATTTTTGTGATGTCCAGTAGTTTTTACTTAATGACATTTACTTAGAAATATGTAAGAGAAGAAAAAAGAAGTGGGTGTTCAAGTGCTCAAGGGAGAACATTGGATTCTCCAGAGTGAAAGATGTAAGCCAAAAAAACAGAGACAAGCAATCCAGATATGTCTAAAAAGAAGGACATGAGCTGAAAGAGTGAACCTCTTAAAAATGTTTTAAACCTAAATTGATTATAGTGGTTAATCTTAAAAAATCATCTTTAGTGTTATAAATATGTGACTGTTGAATTACTTGACATTTAATATTTATTTATTTGGATGCAGGAAGATAATACAGGAATTAGTTGCCTTTCAAACAGCCAACTGGAGTTTGATCCTGACACTGCCTATTACCCCCTGAACTCTACAAAGAGTAACTACTGAATATTTATCTAGGAATAAACCTTGAGTCAAAACTTGTGTTATTTGAATTTTTCTTAATTTTATGTCATATATAATACTAAGCATAGTATATTTGTGTCACCTCATTTTGAAGGCAGAAAATAGATACTGATTAGTTTCCTAGATGTAACTAGTATATATTTCTTGCTATTTTTCTTATTGGTAGTTTTTAGCGGTTAAATATCAATGAAAATCTTATTGCACTGCTTCCTACACCTTTCATGCTGGTAGAGGAGAGAAAAGCAAATGCAACTACTAATACTAATGAATTCCTTAATTTAAACATTGTTAAGGGAATAAGAAATAGCAAATATGGTTCACTTTCTGTAAAAGCAATGATTCAAACAAACGATATTGGACACAAGCATAAATGGATGTTTTGTTCGATAGGTTACAATTTTAACAACTTAGAATTTTACATATTAAAAAGTGCCAGGGAATATTGAAGGACACTGCCACAAGAATATCTTTTAAAATACAGTATGTTTTTCAAATAAAAAGGATATATTTTAAAATATCAACCCAACCTCATGATTTATACAGCTTTTACCGACAATTTGTTTAATTTAATGTCTGGAATTTTCTTTGTTCAGTGTTGCTTGTGATTTAATGTATGTCAATGAGAAACTTTTTAATTCTAGATTCAACGTCACATCATGCCTTCCTCTCGTGCGAATTTAACACACTCAATTAGTACATAAGGTGGCAATTTAAAATCGTACAGCAGTGAGGTTAAGGACATGTTTTCCTGGAATCATTGGAGACCTCTAAGCACTTTGCTCTGTGCAGTCTCAAAATGGGTTCTCCATGAATGCACTTTGAGGTGGAGTGGGAACATGGAAAAAGTATGGTTTGAATGAATATTTAACACTATGTTGCCTTTCTTAACTGAAAAACAATCTCTACATTAAAAAAAAAGAAAAGAAAAATAAAATTCAAAATACATATGGTGAATTGATAAGGTATCTGAAGAGTTAAGATACTAAGTTCAATCAATGTTTGTAGTTTACTTGGGTAAAGAACATTTTATAACATTCAAAACATATACATCATTGCCTGAGGAGATATGATAAATCATCATATACCTTCCTTTATTTTGAAGACAATTTGTGGTATGGATTTTATCTGAAGTTTGTATGCTAGGATGAAAGTTATATATATAAATTAGATCCATTTGAGAAGGAAAGTAATGCCATATTACTTTGGTTTTGCTGATATGGTCTTTAGTTTTTAACTAGAAGCTGACTCAAATCTGAAAAATAAATGTCCTTTGTTTAACAAAATTCCTTAACTGTGTCTTTGAGTCTATTTATATTTAGCAAAGGTCAGCTTTCAAGGAGGCAGCTTTGACAACTGAGAAATAGAAGGGACATGTCAATTCTCTCTCTTGGAGCAATGATGGCAATAAAAATATAAATCTAATTGTAAAAAATGAACTCATTAGCCATTTATGAAATTAATCCAGTTCCAACACTGGTCAACAAGTATAATTATTGGCATCATTGGGAAATAAGGAAAAGTGAGAGGGGAAATTAGAGTACAAAAGACATTTGTTATGCAAATGGTTGTGAAAGGTCATTTCTCACTATCCTAGATTCATCTTCATTAATACTTTACCCAGGAGGTAAAAGATTAATACTAATTTGTAATTTTGTAAGTAAATATTTCGATTGTACCTGTGGATTCTCAAGTACCCTTTTGCAATTTGGAAGCATATTTTCTTATGTTAATAAATATCTTTGGCAGAATGGTCTTTCTTACAATTAAAAAGTAAGATTTTTCTAAAGACCCTGCTGTTGAATTCCTTTCACCTGACTGTTTCTTTTGTTTGGTTCTGAATTGTCATTCCTGGCATAAGAATATTTAAAATGTGCATGGAGATTATGAGAAGACTACAGATTCTAGATATCCTCTTTAAAAGTAAACTACCAAAAAGGACAATGATTTATTTTACTAATAATGTTTCTTGTAAATACTGGTTAATAAACCTATCTAACAAAGCATAATGAGTTATTAATTGCAATCAAAACCCTGAGCAGAGAATCCTAAGGTATTTGTATTGCCATTTTGTTATATTTATGAGAAAATCCTGAACTACAATGGTGGGTTTGGTTTGGTTTGGTCCACACCCAACTAACTGCTCAGGGATCACTTCTGGTGGTGTTTAGGGTCTATATGTGATATCAGAGGTTAAGTACAGCTGTATTCAAGGTAAGTTACTTAAGCCATTTGAGATCTATTGGGCTCATAAAGGGTTAATGCAAACTGAGGGAGAAATGAATATCTTTCTGTAACAGGTGTGAATTTTCTTTATGATCATTGTCTTTAAAATCAAGACATTCTTACTTTATAGTTAGACAACTGTCTTCTCTCTCATACCCAGGATCTCTTATATCCTTAGACAACTTGAATCCCTGATGCATAAACCAAAGCTTTAAAAATCCAATTCTTTGGAGACCAGAAAATCTTTAGCATATAGAATGTATTTTTTTATAAGATGGAGGGCAGGGGGGAATTATTTTCAGAGTTTTTAATTATAATATGAGAGAAATAGTTATTAATATTTCAAAATATTATTTTATACTATTTAGAAGAAGGAACCACAAAAATTAGGTTAAAATATAAGAAAGTAATAATTTCAAACACTCTCAAGCATTACTAGGTACATAGCAGAAACTGTGAGTCATATTTTATGTGTTCTGATTATATTTTAATATGCTTAATTTATCACTATTTACTCTATTTCAGAAATTTGCAAAACTTTAAAGTTTGATCAGTTAAAATGTTACATAGTATGTTTTTTACAAAAACATGGAATCCATATTAAACCAATCAAATTATAAAATGTATTCAGAAGAATTGTAAAAATGAATGAATTGAAGAAGACAGCATATTTTCAATTTAATGAAATTTATAGACTAGAAATTACTCTTCTCATAATGAACTCTCTTCCTTTTTACATAGAACTGAAAGCCAGGAAAACATTATGAAACCATGGTTTGAAAATATTTACTGGATTTGAAGCTTTCTCAAGCTTAAATGTGATCTCTGTAAGAAATAATGACTTTAAAAAGATTACATATATTTGATTACCTACTTACCTCCCCCAAATGAGATGAAATAATACAAGATTTTAATGCTTTACTTCTCAAAATCTAGATTAGCATGGTCCAGGTTTCTATAATAGTATTGATTCTATACTCAGATGGTATTTGGATAATTGAATTAATAATATGGAGTTGTCAGTCTTGCTGGATTCAAGTTAAAATTTCTAAGAACAATATTTCGTTAACATGGACACATAAAGAAAACACAGTTGACTCCGGTGAACATAGGTTATACCACTTACTAGAGACTAATCTACTTCAAGCTGTATGCAAGGTATATTTATATTCAAGTCTCAAAAATCTAAAAGCAATTTTTAGGGATGGGATGTGACTCAGCATTAGAACACATGATGTGTGTGTGTGTGTGTGTGTGTGTGTGTGTGTGTGTGTGTGTGTGTGTGTGTAGCACTGGATTGTATTTATCCAACTGGCAGAAAAACAAACACCCTGACTGCTTTTAATACCTAGCACATAAAGCCTGAGTTTCAGAAATGTTTTTGTATTTTTTTTATCTCCCTGACTTTTACTACAGAACAACACAATGACATCTGTGTTAAAAGGTGTCATGCTCGGGGCCCGGGAGATAGCATGGAGGTAAGGCACTTACCTTTCATGCAAAAGGTCATCCGTTCGAATCCTGGTGCCCCATATGGTCCCCCGTGCCTGCCAGGGGCAATTTCTGAGCATGGAGCCAGGAGTAACCCCTGAGCACTGCCGGGTGTGAATCAAAAACCAAAAAAAAAAAAAAAAAAGTGTAATGCAAGCTGATGTGTTCATCCCTGGGCCTATTAGTATGCTTTTCCTCTTCATATTACCTACATATTTGCTTATTTACTTATTTATTTGTTATTTATTTATTTTTCTATCTTTTTTGCAATGATACTTGTCTTGGTAGCTTTTATGTGACTAATGGATTAGAGTCATTCTATTTTTCTCTGTAATATTAGTATCGGTTTCTATTTCACCTAGAGTTGGAATTAAATCTGCCAGCCTACTTGATAAAAATATTAAGTGACCTCTTTGTTCAGTATAGCTAATCTTCCCTTTAAGCTGAATAGTCTTTTATTTTATTTGTGTTTGAAACGTGCCTGTGGTATTGAGGCTTATTTCTCATTTTGTGTTGTGCTCAGGGGTTTCTCTCGAATAGCCACATACAAGGTAAGTAACTTAAAATGTGACATTATTTCTTCAGGCTCCAAAGGATGGCTTCATAAAATTTTGAAAATTTTTGTGTGCTGTTCTGAAAAATGTTAAATTGGAGAAGTATATCAAGAATTTAATTTTTAAAAAATAAAATAAATATATACAGTTGACGTAGTGTGATTCCAATAGCAGCACACTTATGATTTTGATGTAAATTACTGCTCTTCTACCATCATTAAAGACTCCATGACACACCCATCACTTCCCTGGTGCTACTTCAGTTCCATTCCTTCCTGCCTCCGGCCTTTTGGAAATCTCAGTTCTGATAGTCAAAGTCTAAGGGTTGGCTGTCATTGCAGCTCTACGTACTCTTGATATTTTTCTCTTGATATTTTTTATATGTAGTACATAAGAGTACTCACCTAGTATTGGCTTTTTTCTTCTAATCACTTTACTTGTTCTGATACTAGCTCTATCAAAATTGGAACATTTCTTACTTGTAGCTGTATCTGTTTTTTTTAATCAAAACCACTTTAGTTGGTTTGAAAATAATATGTTCATAGACAAAAATTTCATACTCAAAAAGATTTAAACTAATCTATATATCTAATATATTCAATAGTATTTGGTGTGAAGGTCATATGTAGATTGAACAATAGTGAAGAAGGTTTCATAAGAGAAATTTAACTGAACTTTATTTTAGATCGAACAAAATAAGAAAAATTAGAAGTAAACATTTGTACTAGATTTCTCCATCATTTAATGTTACTATTTTATTTTCTTTCTCCATGATTGATATTTATTGATATCTAGTTAACATGTCTCTATTTTAGGGACTGGCTCCATACCATAATGAGTTTACATTTTACTTCTATCACAGGGAAACAGAAGGTGCTCATGTTCCCTTAGAATTGACGTCAAAGAAAAAATATAAAAGGGAATTTTTATCAGGGAAAATGGGAAGCAACAAAGGAAACAGGAGCCAGTTGAATCTACAAGAAGAGTTTCTCAAAGATTTTATATTAATTTTGATTATATGGAAACAAATGGAGATTGATTCCTAAGGTTTCTGAGGAATGAAAGTATTTATCCCTGGAATCAGAGTTCTACCCTTTAGTTCCTTATAAGCCTATACGTCTGAGAGTCTACGGCAACTATATATTGTCGTCACATGCGAGAAGACAGTTTATTATGCCAATATATTGAAATTGTGGCACAATTATGAAAAGTCAGGCATGTATAGGGAAGAAAGTAGGAGTCAACTTGTCTCCAGATAAGATCTTGAAGTCTGCTGGTATTGACAGGTGCAAGAGGCACCTATTCAGATTCATTGCAGGGTGTCAGCTAAATGAACATGAGTGTGACAAAATCCTGCCAGGTCTCTATTTCACTTCTATGAAAAATTTGGCAATTTTTCATAAGCCATGAAGATGGGTAGCAGAATTCTTTTTCCCTTCCTTCAATCTTGTGATTCTAACATGCTATAGAAGAGCTGTTATAGTTAATGTCTGAATGATCATGGCAAAGTATGAGATTATGTTTCACAAAACTGCTTCTCTTTTCAGAGATGACAAGTCATCATCTTCACTAAGGTACTGTTGGGAAGAGATAGCATATTCCTATGGAAACAGAGATGGTTAAAATATTCAAGAATTTTCACATGATCTGTATGTTGGTTATGGGCATTGATTGATTGTGCTGGGATTATTTTCCTTGAGAAACTAACTGTTCAGTCTAACCTTTGAATTAAGTGATGAGAGAGCCAAAATCCAGATATGTGATAGATATCTATGATGGGTCTTTTTTTTTTAAGGTAATTCCTCTCTCTGTTTCTCTATCTCCTTTTAATGGTGTTATACAATTTAGTAGCTACATTTTCTCTAGCTGGTTAATCAAATGTATACATTACTCAGAGGGTAGAAACTAGGAGAATGGTCCAAAAAGATTCTCTCTTTTTTTCTTTTTTGGTTTTTGGGCCACACACAGTGACGCTCAGGGGTTACTCCTGGCTATGTGCTCAGAAGTCGCTCTTGGCAGGCACGGGGGACCATATGGGAACCGGGGGATCGAACCGTGGTCCGTCCTAGGCAAGGCAGCAGGCACCTTACCTCCTGCGCCACCTCCCGGCTCCCCAAAAAGATTCTCAATATAATTAATCATTTCATTGAATTAAAAAATACCACAAATTGTTACAGGGTATTCTATCCTTCCCAAATTCTATTATAGTTTTATATCTCCTACTATAGTAGTTAACTTCATATCATAAGAAATTAATTCAATCTTCAAAATCCATATTGTCTTATGGATCCAAAGGAAAGAAATCTGAAATGGGACACACACTGGCCTAAAATCAGGAATGTTAATAGAGGCTGTAGGATTAATCTTCTTCTTCATTTTTCTACTTTATAAAATCTTCCCACCATTATGTAATTTATTGTCCTCTTCCATCTTCAAAATAGTAATGGATTTTGCTCTTTCTTAAATAATATCCTTCTTACACAGAATCTTCTGTTCCATTCCATAGTTGAGGTCATTTGTGATTATATTGATTGAGACTTCAATTTTATCTGTAATATGAAAATGCAACTCTCTCATTACATGTTAAATATAGTCACACATTGAAGAGTTTAAGACTTCGATATTCTTGGATAAATGTCATTTCTTGGATAAAACATTTAACTGAATATCATACCACCAAATACTATTGTTCAAATTAAATAAGGAGTCTTGAAGAGAGTTCAATTGTTAGAACTTATGCAGAGCATGGTTGGGCACCTGAGTTTAATTCTAGTACTTTATGACCTTCTCTATGCCCTAACCACAGCCAAAGCAGCTGTAGTGGCACCCAAGTACACTGGGCCTGACACAAAACCAGTTGAACCACATTGCCATCCCTAGGAAAAAATTAAGCTGAATAAAAAATGGGCATGTGAGTGTGTTTATGTGTGAGCGTGTGTTGCTTGTACTTGACCCCTGGACCTCACTAATGTGAGAAATGTTGTCTACCAATGAGCCACATCATGAACCTACAATTTTTTGTCTGAAAGGCACGAGAATAGCCAGTAACTCAAATTAAATAATTATCTAGTGATAAACCTAGCTTCTACTTTGACTTCATTTTATGTGTACATTGTATATATTCCAATTAAATTTTACCATATAGCTTAGTTCTCGCATTTAGCTCGTGTTTTTATTTAAATCTCTAGCATTATTGGCATTTAAGATCAGATAATTATTGTGGAAAACTATTCTCTGTGTTGTGGGATACTTTGCAATATCTGGATTCTCTAAATATCAAAAGCTTTACCTTTACTACTCCCCAGCTATGGAAACTCAAAATGTTTCCAGACATACTCAAATATCCTCTGAGGACCCAACTTTCTATTGGCTGAAAACAAGTATTCTGGATATGTATTGGAAAATTAGACATGTGCGGGTGTTTTGTTGTTGTTTATTTGTTTGAAGGGCTACACTTAGCTATGCTTAGGATTTAACTTTTGCTCTATACTCAGAGGCCATACATGGCAGTGCTAGAAATAGTATATGCAGTTCTGGGAACCAAACCTGGGTCTACATGTGACAGGTAAGCACTTTACCTAGTGTACCATCTCTCCAGCCTGTGGACTTGTGCTTTTAACTGCTAGACAACAAGTCACTGACACTCTGCCTGCATATAGAGGTGGAAAAATCACTTCTCTGGATGAATTCCTTTAAATCAAGTGCATGGCTTTGTATTACCAAAATCCGTAATATAGTACATTTGATATAGAGATAACTAAAAATTTTTAGATGGCTGAATTATTGTAAATGTCAAAATTAATCACAATTGTTACCATAATGTTTCTTTTAAACTACAATGGGTATATAAAATAGTCTTTGTGAGTTCCTCAAAGTATTAACCACAGTCACTATTCAGTAAATACTTTAGTCAAAACAGCTCATTAAAGTGGCTACCATTATGTGAATACTTAGTATGTAACTGATACACGCTACTATCAGTATATTTAAAGTAAGAAACTGGGCTTCCTGGACAAAATAAGCAGATATATTAATTCTATGTTTTATAGAATGACATATTACAAAGAAAAACAAAGCAAGCCATACATTGATTATGTTCTCTGAGGTCTTTGATGTGAGATTAGACAGTGATTTCAGCATAGAACCAACTAGTAAGTTGAATCTTTTAAATATCTGATTCCTAACCACAAAGTAATGTTTTTTCCACCTTACTACCTCTTTAGTTTTGAATTCCAAAGAATCTTACTCCAAAATACTTGATTATGCTGTTGTTGACCTCAGAAATGAACACTACTTTGGAATGGAATATTTGAGCAATGAAAAAATTGTCAAGTGAAAAGACTTTCCTATTCATTCATAAAATTCTCTAAATCATGTGAGTAAGACAATATTGACATAGTGCAAACATTGTAGGCATTGCCACACAAGGTTAAACTCTGTTTGCTCCATTTTTTCATCCTGACCTATGTTTCTATCTATACTCATTAGTTAGTTAAAGTTTATAGTACTCATTTGGGTGAATAATTTTTTATAAAAATTATAGAAATATATGTTTCAATAAACATATGTGAACATTTAGATAGTATAACATAAAATATGACATTATCTTCATTAGCAGTTAAATTAACATAACATTATAATGTATAAGCTTATTAAAGCAAATGAGGCTGATCTCTATCAAATAAATTTGATTGATAAGTTGACACTTGATAAATATTAATTTTACTTGGTAACTGTTGTTAGACGGAAATAACATTTTTAAATTGCAAATAATATAAATTTTATCATTATATTAATTTTAAATTGTAGGCTGCCTAAATATGTTTAAGTTTTCTGCATATTTTACATATAAATATGGATAATTATATAAAATTATTGGTTTATAATTATCAATAGAGAGTAGTAAACTATGTAATAGTCTTGATATTTTTGCACAACACAGTTGGTGTACTGAAATAGAGGTACAATTAAGTAGTATGGAATAAATGGAGCATTACGGGTCTTCGGTATTTGCCAACTTTACCTCTTATAAATTTATAGCTTTAAAATATTTTTTATTTTCTGATTAAAAGGTATATTTGTAAAGATTAAATGATTGAATATAGTTCATGAAAAGTTTGATGGCTTGATTGATAGCTTTTAAAAATTTAGCAATATAGTAAATGAACTTTTTTGTGTACAGTAGGTGAACCTCTATTTTGTGCTTGGTACATCTACTTCCAATCACTTTATGAATAGTATTACTATGACCATCATTTGACAGAGGACCTGAAACTCAAGGAATGACATTAATTATTTGAGTTACTGGGTGAGCTATTTTCTCAAATTGTCTTGTACTTTTTTGCCTCCAGTTCCACAAAGCTGTAACACCAGTTAATTATTGAAGTGCATATCTCTTTCTTATTGACTTTACAAGAAAAGAAAGCATCATTCTAGGGAGCACAATTAGACACTAGAAATATTCTTTCTGTTCTGTGTCTTCTTCTCCAGAAGAGACATATCTAGACTCTCAGAAATGTGTTTGTGTAATGCAGCAGTACCTTAATTGTTATATGTTAAAATTTGAGTGTGACGTCTGAGATGAAGTTCTATTATGTGCCAGAGTCTGTGGCTTGAGATTGTATCTCATTGTTGTTTTGATTTGCATCTTCCTGATGATTAGTGATGTGGAGCATTTTTTTTCATGTGCCTTTTGGTCATTTGGATTTCTTCTATGAGAAATTGTTCATTTCTTCTTCCCATTGTTAACGGGGTTACATGAACTATTTCTTGTTGGGTTCTCTCAATATCTTACATATCTTCGATATTAGCTCCTTATCTGATGGGTATTGGGTGAATAGTTTCTCCCATTCTGTGGGTTGTTTTTGTATCCAAGGCAATATTTCCTTTGAGGTGCAGGAGCTTCTCAGCTAAATATAGTTCCATAGGTTTATCTCTGCTTCCACTTGTTTGGAGAGTGCTGTTCCTTCCTTGAAGATTCCTTTACTCTCAATGTCATGGAATGTTTTACCTACGTGCTGATTTATATGTCTTATGGTTTGGGGTCTAATATCAAGGTCTTTAATTCATTTGTATTTGACCTTTGTGCATAATTCCATCTCATAAGATGGAAGTCTGAGTTAACCTTTGTGTAAGTGGCTACCAGTTGTGCCAACACTACTTGTTGAAAAGACTTTCCTTGCTCCATTTTGAATTTCTGTTTTTCTTTTTGCGTGTTGGGGGGTCACACCTGGCAGTGCTCAGGGGTTATTCCTGGATCTACACTCAGAAATAGCTCTTGGCAGGCTCAGGGGACCATATGGGATGCCAGGATTCAAGCCATCATCCTTCTGCATGCAAGGCAAAGACCCTACCCCCATGCTATCTCTCCGGTCCCCATTTTGAATTACTTGCCCCTTTATCAAAGATTAGTTTATTGTCTGTCTGGGGAACATTCTCTTAATACCCAAGTCTAATCTGAGAATATGTTTTTATTTCAATACCATGCTGGTTCAATGATTCTTGCTTTGTAAGATAATTTAAAATTGAGGAAAGCAATTTTTCCCATATTCCTTTTTTCAAAAGTTCCTCTAACTATTATTGGGTGTTTATTGTTACAAATTAATTTTAGGAATTATTGATTCCCTACTTTGAAGAATGTTATGGGTATCCTTAGAGAAATTGCATTAGATTTGTACAATGCTTTGGAGAGTATTGCCATTTTAATAGAGTTAATCCTCCCAATCATGAGTAAAGTATTTATTTCCATTTCCTTGAGTCCTCTTTTATTTCTTGATGCAAGGTTTTGTAATTTTCTTTATATAAGTCTTTTACCTCTTTAGTTAAATTGACTCCAAGGTATTTGAGTTTGTGTGAAACTAGTGTGAGGGGGAATTTTTTTTTTTATTTTTGGGTCACACCCGGCAGTGCTCAGGGATTACTCCTGGCTCCATGCTCAGTAATTGCTCCTGGCAGGCACGGGGACCACATGGGGCACCGGGATTCGAACCGATGACCTTTTGCATGAAAGGCAAATGCCTTACCTCCATGCTATCTCCCGGACCCCGAGTGGGAATTTTTTAATGTCCATTTCTTCTCTATCATTATTAGTGTATAAGGCCATTGATTTTTGAGTGTTAATTTTATACCCTGCCAATTTGCTATATGAATCTATTGTTTCTAGAAGCTTTTTGGTAGAGTCTTTAGGGTTTTCCAAATATACTTTCATGTAACCTGAAAACAATGAGAGCTTGACTTCTTCCTTTTCTATCTGAATGCCCTTGAAATATTTTTCTTGCCTAATCATTATGGCAAGAACTTCCAGCACTATGTTGAATAGGAGTGGTGAAAAATGGCATCTTTTTGTTATACCAGATTTTAAAAGAAAGGCTTTTAATTTATCTCCATTGAGAATATTATTTGCCATTGGTGGTAGATGGCCTTGACTATATTAAGAAAAGTTCCTTCCATTCCCATATTGATCAGAGTTTTTTTTTTAATAAGAATGGGTTTGGGCCTTATTGAATGTTTTCTCTATATTGCTGATATAATCATATGGTTTTTATTTTTCTTTTTATTGATATGGTGTATTATGTTGATTGGTTTTTGTATGTTAAACCACCTTTGCATTCCTGGAATGAAACCTATTTGGTTGTGGTGTACGACCTTCTTGATGAGGCATTGGATCAGGGGTCCTCAAACTTTTTAAACAGGGGGCCAGTTCACTGTTCCTCAGATCGTTGGAGGCCGAACTATAGTAAAAACAAAAGCTATGAACAAATTCCTATGCACACTGCATATATCTTATTTTGAAGTGAAGAAACAAAATGGGAACAAATACAGTATGTGGCCCACAGGCCGTAGTTTGAGGACCACTGCATTGGATCCTATGTGCCAGGAATTTTTTTAAGGATCTTTGAATCTGTGTTCATCAGGGAAATTGGTCTGTAGTTTTTTTTGAAGCATCTTTGTCTAGGTTGGGGTATCAAGATGTTAGTTTCATAAAAACTATTTGGGAGTATTCCTGTTTCTTCAATTCCATGAAAGAGCCTGAAAGGTTTTGTAGTAGATCTTCTGGAAAGGTTTGAGAGAATTTTTTGTTTTTGGTTTTTTGGGCCACACCTGTTAGATGCTCAGGGATTACTCCTGGCTAAGCACTCAAAAATTGCCCTGGTTTGGGGGACCATATGGGAGCCGGGGGATCAAACCGTAGTTCTTCCTTGGCTAGTGCTTGCAAGGCAGACACCTTACCTCTAGCGCCACCTCTCTGGCCCCTGAGAATTTGTTAATAAAACCATATTGGCTTGTTCTTGGACTTTTGTTTTTGGGAAGAGTTTTGATTATCATTTTAATTTCCTCAGTAGTAATGGGTCTATTTAGATATGCTAGATTATATTGGTTTAACTGGAAGATTAAAAAAGTTCAAGAATTTCTTAATTTCTTCCAAGTTCTCATGTTCGTGGCATATAGTTTCTCTAAGTAGTCTCTGATTACCCTTTGAATCTATGCAGTATTCCCTTTTCATTTCTTATCCAGTTTATTAAGTTTCTTTCTTTACTTTGTGGGTTTTGCTAGTATTTTATCAATCTTGTTTATTTTTTTTCAAAGAATCTGCTTTTGCTTATTTTGATCTTTTGAATTGTTTTTGGATTTCCACTTCATTGATTTCTGCTCTGAGCTTTGTTATTTTCTTTTGCCTACTTATTTTTGGTTTCTTTTGTTGATCATTTTCTAATTTTATAAGCTGGTCAGTAAGCTATTTATGAATACCACTTCTTCCTTCCTGATGGTGCTTGCAAAGCTATAAATTTTCCTCTTAATATTGCTTTTGCTGTGCCCCATAAATTCTGGTAATTTGTGTCTCCATTGGCATTTGTTTCAAGGAATCTTTTTATTTACTCTTTGATTTCATCTCTGACCCACTGGTTTTTCAGTAGTGAGCTGTTTAATTTCTAGGTATCAAAGTGTTTCTTCTGTGTCCCTTTGTAGTTCACTTCTGATTTTAGTGCACTGGTATCTGAGAAGTTTATCTTTACAATTTTTATTCTCTTGACATTATGGAAATATGGTAGCATGTGGTCTATTCTATCCTGTAGGATGATCCATGTGCATTGGAGAAGAATGTGTATCCAGTTTTCTGAGGATGGAGTGCCCTATATATATCTACTAGTTCACTTTCTTCCATTTCGCTTTTCAGAGCTAGTATATTCTTGTTGAGTTTCAGCTTGGTTGACCTATCAAGGGGTGACAGGGGAGTGTTGAGAACAGTGTTGAGATCTCCACTATTATTGTGTTGCTCTTGTGTCTTCTCTCAGATTTGTCAACAATTGTATTAAATATTTGGCTGGTTCCTCATTGGGTGCTTATATGTTTAGGAGTGTGATTTCTTCCTGTTGTACATATCCCTTGATTAGTACAAAATGTCCATTTTTGTGCCTTAAAGATTTTCTGAGCCTAAAGTTTATGTCATAATATACCAATATTGCCATTACAGCTTTTATAAAGAAGTTGCTTGCTTGGATAATTTTCTTACAACCTTTGATTTTAAGTTTATGTTTGTTCTGATTATTTAGATGTGTTTCTTGTAGGTAGCAAAACATTGGATTCAGCTTTTGGATACATTTTGCCACTCTGTGACTCTTAACTGATGCATTTAGTCTATTGACATTGAAAAATATAATTTTCATAGGATTTAGTGTCATCTTTATAAAGGAGTTTTGTGTGTCTATTGGTCTGTCTTGTCTTAAGTAGACCTTTTATTTTTTATTTTAAGGCTGGTTTTGAGTTTATAAGTTTCTGAGCTGTTGTTTGTCTGTGGAGCTATGTATACTTCCTTCAAACCTGAAAGTGAGTCTGGCTCGGTGCAGTATTCTAAGCAAAGCATTCATTTAATTGACTTTGGTCACTATATCCCACCACGGCCTTCTTGCCTTGAGAGTTTCATGAGAGATTCCATTGTAAATTTTAAGGAAGTGCCTTTGAATATAATTTCCCTTTATGATCTTCCTGCTTTCAGTATTCTATTCCTATCTGTGGGATTCATCATTGGGACTACAATGTGTCCTGGGGTGCTTTTCTTTGAACCTCTTCTATCTGGTACTCTTCGGGCATGCAAAGTTAGGTTGCATGTAGTATTTAACTCTTGAGAATTTTTCTGCAACAATATACTTCACTGTTGATTTTTTCTGGGGATTTTCTTCCTGTGTCTCTGGGACTCCAATGATTCTTATGTTGTTTCTGTTGAGTTTATTAAAGACTTCTATTTTTATCTTCCACATTCTTTGAGGATTTTTTTCCATTGTCTGATCATTTGCTTTAAGGCTATTTTCCAATATCTTCTGTTGCATGAAGTTGTTATGCATCTCATCTTCCAGTTCACTGATTCTATCTTCAACTGCTTTTACTCTGTTGGACAGTCTTTACATTGAGGTTTTCATTTCATCTACTGAGTTTTCAGACCTCTTATTTCAGTTTAAAGTTTTCTTATTTCTAACATTGTTGTTTGTTCAGCTTGATTTGTACTTTCTTCAAGTTCTATGAACATCCTTCATATTTCTTCTCTAAACTCCTTATCTGAGAGACTAACTAGGTGATTGATTTTTCTCAGGTCATCAGAGCTCCCATCTTCATTCTCTATGCATGGAATTGGTCTGCATTGCCTCCCTTGTAATGTGTATTTTTCCTATGCATAATGGTGGAGTTCATTGGCTAGAGAATGTGCGCAGTGCAAAATGGAACTGCTATGCTCTTGGCACCAACCTTATGGGTGAACAGTCTACCTTGTTGGTGAGCCTTGATGAGATTAAGTTGGCTGGGGTCTTCCTCGGCAGCAACATGCAGGAAATCAGGAAGCCCTGTACAATTTACTTAATGTACTAGAACCTCAGTATTGTCACCTTTAAGATGGTACAATGATGGTTTTTTGCCTCATACATTTGTAGAACTCATATAAATATCTTTGATTGATGTATTTGCTAATACAGTAAATATTTGCTAATGAACAGATTTGAAGTTTTTGATTAGTCCACAATTATTGAGATTCCTATTTAAGGAAGTTGAATGAAATAAGCCATTTTAAATAATTCTAATATATCAATGAACAATTATCTAATGTTTCATAATTTTGTTTTTCTGTATAAGAATTACTTAGAATTTACCAAATTTTTGTGTTTGCTTTTGTTTTTTTGGGTCACACTCAGCAGCACTCAGGGGTTATTCCCCACTCTATGCTCAGAAATTGCTCCTGACAGACTCAGGGGACCATATTGGATGCTGGGATTCGAACCACCGACCTTCTGCATGCAAGGCAAACACCTTACCTCCATGCTATCTCTCCAGCCCCAGAATTTATCAAAGTTTTAAATGGATGTTCTTTGTAGATTTTTAGGAATACATAAAGAACAAGTCATTGCAAGTGATTTAGCTACTTCTACCTAAACACTCCTCAATACTGGATTTTTTCCTGGCTAATTCTGCTAGACACATATATTTCTGAGATGAAAGTGCATGAAAAAAATCTAAAGTAGGTACTAGATAATTTTAAATTTGTTAGTAAATAGAGTTGGTAAAGTAAATCATATTTACTGTGTATCAATTAAGATAGAATGTAGCTTAAATCAATTAAGAAATATTAAATGCCATTCAATAATTTTGATCACTTTAGTGTTAAAAATACTTTAGGGGAGATAATATCTATCTATGGGTAAAAGAAAAATGGTTATAATTCCCAGTTTACTATATAGACTTTGACAATGCATATATACATTTTCAGGAATAATTATAAAGTGAGGTCTTTTTTATAGCAAGAAAAACTTGTTAACTGCATATCGTATGTAATATAAAATTTCTGGAGGGAAATTTGTAAAATTCTAGAAAACAATGTCACCATAGATATGCATCTGAAAATATTCATCATATGTGTTTCAGATTTAGGAGGAAAGATACATGTATGTATCTTCATTATCTTATGCTTTTGAGTTATTTGAAGCTAAAATATGATTAAACTTGTTTTGAATTAATAAAAAAGTCCTGGATAATGTAAAAATAGTCTAAAATTATAATGAAGAAAACACTAATATTGATTTAAAATTGCTGTCAATGGGAAAATGAATTGTACATAAAATTCTCTTTGTTGTATTTTAGTGATCACATTTCTTCCGATGAAGAATATATGGCATAGTGTAAAGTAACCTGACATCTCAAATTACTGTATGCTCCTGAAGTGTTTGTTGTGTTTGTAAGCAATATTTTGTTTTCATCTGTGCTTAGGTTTATAATAGATAATGTACTGTATTTACTTCTGAATACTAGCAGATGTTATGAAATCAGGGAAAGGGTTAATGTATTTAGGGTACTCTGAATTTTATAAAGGTGTCATTTGCAACTTACACCTTCTAGCAAGAGAGAGAAATATAAGTATACCAGTATTCCTTTGAGCATTCGGTGATAAGTTTTATGAAACAGTTACTTTAGATTATCTGTTAAAATTTAATAATTATGTAAGTGACATTTTACCTTTAAAATGTGGTGCTTCTTGAAGAGCACATGTGCACTGAACTTTGAGAGAAGCTTTTTAGGCTGGTCATATACTTGATGGAAAGTTAGAAAAGCTGCTTCAAAAAAAAAACACTATTCTGTATTTATAAGAAGTCAGAGGGAGAGAGATAAACACAGAATGGTATCACTCATCTATGGGCTTTGAGAAAAATAAAAGACATTTGTGTAATGATTCTCAAAGACAAAATAGAGGAGGACTGGAGAGTACAGCTCATGACATGAAGCTCACCACAGAGAATGATGAGTGAAGTCACAGAAATAATTACACTGAGAACCATCATAACAAAATGTGACTAAATGTGGGAAGTAGAAAGCCTGTTTAGAGTACAGGCCGGTGTGGGGTGGGGAGGAGGGACACTCAAGACACTGGTGATGGGAATGTTGCACTGGTGAAGGGTCTTCTTTTTATATATAAAATGCTAAACAATAAAAAAAAAGAGCTGCTTCAGAAAATTCCTGAAACTGTCTAAGATCAAGGGAGATCATTCTTCCCGTTTATTTACTGACACAGATTATCTATTTAAGTGCCACTTATGGGCAAGCA
>PVKC010000534.1:0-5000 GCA_004027635.1 Crocidura indochinensis | reverse complement strand
AAAAGAAAGAGTATAATTGCTATAATGAAAATGCCAAACAGGTTATTTGTAGATAAAATGATTAGTGACTTAGAAAACTTAAATAATTTAAAATACATTTATCATAAAATTATGATAATTGCTAAATTATAATCAAAATTATTCTTAGATTCCAGTAAAAAGCAATTATTATATGCAATAACAAATATTCTATTTAAAGTAGCATTAAATATAAAATAGGAATCAAGACACTCAAATTTATAAATGAAGGGTGTGTAGCTGAACTTCAAAGTTTTATTTCTGGAACTGAGCTCGAAACTTCAATAAACAGAAAAAGAGATTCATGAATATGAAGTTTTCCTAATTTTTAAAAATTCTTCAAGTGAGTGCAAAAGTAACACGTGCTTCTAAATAACAACTTAATAACAGAAAGCTAGTATCATGGAAAGTTGTTATTAAAAATGAATATCGAGCATTAAAATTGTTCTGGAATGGTTCTGTTGGACATTTATGACAACTTGAGGAGAAACTGTGAGTGTTGCCTGTGCATGTCTTTCCACTGTCCTGTCTCCTGAACCTCTTGGGAGTGGGCCGAAAAGGGCCCAGAAAATTCACTCTACCAGAGGCTCCAGAAGAGCACTCTGCTTTGCTTCGCGGCAGTGCAGTCTTTCTAATGAAAGAATACCACTGCAACAAAAAGGAAAAATCACACTAGGAACTGTGCTGGATCACTGAAGCCCAGCATTTCTCTCCGAACTGTCTTCTCTGCTGCTTGCTCAGGCCTAAGATTTGATCCTGTGTGAGGCTTCATCCACGGAGGGCTCCCCTTCTTTGGAGGTGAGTCAACCCACGCAGAAAGGGCGGAGCCAGAGGAGCGTGGCCACGCACATCATTTAGCCAATGAATACCACCACAACACGTAGAAAAACCCACAATACAAGTGTGACGATGGGGAAACAACAGGCCAGAATCAGACATAGAGAATGAAGATGACACATCTGATGACCAGAAAACAGTCAACCACCTAACCAATCTCTCAGATAAGGAGTTTAGACAAGGAATATGGAAGATGCTCAAAGAACTCAATGACAACAACTTGAATAATGTGATCTATTCTTCTATGTATTGGCTTATTCGTTGTTTTCCAAAATACTCCCATTATTTGCCTTCTTTCTGTGTAATCTGTTACCTATTTATTTTTTGAAACATATCACTACATTAAATAAAACTGGCTCAATAATAGTTTAAGGAAAATCATTGTATCACTCAGAAGATACTGTGGATTGGCATTAGAATAAGATATTAGTATGATTTATATCTCTAGGATATAAATCCTTCCCCAGATCTCTACAGACAACCTCAGTTTGAAAAACACACATTAAGGATCTTCCGTATGAATCCAGAAATGAATCCTTATCAAAAATGTTAAATAATATCAATACTTGGACTGTCTCTAAACCAGAATATTGCAATGAGACTTTTCTCGAGGGCAGCATGTTGGCTAAGGATCATTGCAATGTTTGAACTTTTCACACATAGAAGTTGTCACTTCTATGCTTTAAGGACTTTATTTTTGAGATTTTTAGGTACTCAGTAAAATGAACGCTATGAAGTATAAGGAATTGTTAGGTGAAGAAACAGGCATATACAATCAGACATTGATTTTGTGGACATCATTGCTTTTCTTTGAAGGTTTTGACTAGAATCTTGACACATCTGTCTGCCTAATTACCCATTCATTGATCTATCCATCTGCCCACTCACTGACATATTTAGACAAGTAAAGAACTTATTCATGAGTTGTCTCTTACTTCAGTGTCAAATACTCTAAATAGAAAACTCTGTTAAGATAGTGAGAAGATTGAAAGCAAATAGTGCACCTACTGAGGATATGATTTGATCATAAATACCCTTGGTTTTATACTTTTCCACTTGCATAGTAAAAATTCTATTTGCTTACATGCATGACAACTATAGGTAATTCAATCCAAAATGAAAGCTATGACACCCAATTGTTCTTATGCTTATGTGCTTGCAATTAAAAGGCCAGGCAGGAATATGGACCTTTCTTTAGAATCTCTTTTCCCAAAGACTCAAAATTGATCTTTATAATTGCCCTGACCCCACAGCCTCTCTTCCAAATTCTACCAAACTTTATTTGAAAAAGCATAGTTCTCAATATATGACATTTTGGTGATGTGATTTCACCAAAACTTTAGTCCCAAGGCCATATGTTTGGTTTGCCTCCAGAATTTCTACTACTATTATGAATTTTGTCACTAATGGCTTAGTGGCAAGGCATTATTGATGACAACAGTTGTCGACAAAGCACTCAGGGCAGTGAAGATATGAACAAATCTAATGTGATATGAACTTCTTTAAAAAATAGCCACCAACAAGGCCATGTGGCAATCGCTTCAGCCTGTTGGAGCTCTCCTGGAACATATTCAGGAAGAGCTTGATTGCAAGCTATGCCTGGCTGCCTCCACTTCTCATTTCAACAACACTGGGCATATTTTCTAAACTCTTCTGAGCATAATAACAGACAAGAAAGCCTGTAATGCAAGGCTATAATTCCACTGAGGGGTGCTGGCGGTGACATGTACCATGAAGTCAGAATCGGAGTGGTTTGTCACTAAAATCCCCCAGGGTGGAATTATAACCTCATTCATTTCTTGCTTATTTTCTTTAATATGTAGATGTCACTTTGCCTCTCCCATCATATTCTGTGTAGATCTTGCCCTGATTTCCTGGCCACCAAAGAGCATGCCATCTCTTACTGCTTTGATGATTTATTGTACCATTTTATGTCTCTGTGATATGGCATGATTATGACTGTTTTGCTTATTCTTCTCTGAATTTTTTTGCTTGGTTTAACCTAACAGGATTATTAGATCTGGATCTTGTTGGTAAAGGTAATAGGTACATGAAACTTTGATCATAAGGGATGATAACTTTAGACGCAAACAGAGACACAGATAGAAGATAGGCTGACTGACAGAGAGAGCCCAGTGGTAAGGCATTTGACTTGCACGTGGCCAACCTGTAACAGAGTCAGGTTTGATTCCTAGTATCCCATATGGTTTCCCGAGCCCAGGAGTGATTTCTGAGCACAGAGCCAGGAGTAAACCCTGAGTGTCACAGGGTGAGGCCCCAAAACAAAACAAACAAAACAAAAAAGATGATTCTTAACGGTCCTGTGCATTTAAAAGTATCAATACATTTCCCCATAGGTATACTGTTCCCATGAACACATAGACCTGAGCATTTACTACAAACAAGCATAAAAAATGATTAAAATAGCTCTTAATGGGGGCCCGGGAGATAGCATGGAGGTAAGGCGTTTGCCTTTCATGCAACAGGTCATCGGTTCGAATCCCAGTGCCCCAGATGGTCCCCCGTGCCTGCCAGGAGCAATTTCTGAGCATGGAGCCAGGAGTAACCCCTGAGCACTGCCGGGTGTGACCCCCCCCAAAAAAAATAGCTCTTAATGAACTTTAACACTTTCCTTCATCCCAAAAAGCTAAGGATCACACACATAAAAATCTGTGAATTGTGCTCATTTTATTTTATTTTTAAATTAAAAAAAATATGGAGTGCTTCACAAATTTGTGTCTCATCTTTGCCACAGGGTCATGCTAGTCTTTCTGTATCATTCCTGAGCACTTTGTCTCATCTTAAATAAATTACAATCTAATTTCTAAGGTTAAATGAGGATACATGGAGAATAAGGAATATGAATTTTACTGAGATTTTTCTAAGGTGAAAATTCAAACTTTTAACATAGCACAGCTTCTAGGAAGCAATAAGTGTATCCTAACCCATATTTTACATGCGAATTGCATCTTAACCTAGAATTTACAGTTTATTGTTTAGTCTTCAAAGCTTTTCGAGGCTGAATCGATAGTATAGGGTGGGAGGCACTTGCCATGCATGTGGCTGACCCAGGTTTGATCCCTGGCATTACATATGGTCCTCCAAGTATCACTGGAAGCAATTTCTGAATTGAACCACAATCAACCCATGATGACCCAAGGAGTGGTCCAAAAGTATAATAAACAAACAAAAAAGTCTTTCTCACTTGAATGGTCCCTTTACTCATTTCTCATTTGTGTTGTTTATATCTGAAGTTCCTACATGAGATTTTCTGTTTCAATCTCCAATACCTGCGAATTTTAGCTTATCTTTCACTTATAATTTGTCCCATAGGAAATTAGAACCCCAGACCCTGGAATTCTGGTGAATGATACTTTTGTTCATAGGTGTATATTTTTATTACATGTCAAGCATAAGATTAGTTCCTATCTTACAAGAACTTTACAAAAAAAGATATGTAGGTTAACATGGTGATATTCTGTTTGCTTTATGTATTGTCTTGGCTTGTAGAGATAACTTATGATTGATATCCCATTCTAGTCACTGCAGACTCGGGTTTGATCCCCAGCATCCCATATGTCCCTGAGCCAGGAGCGGTTTTTGAGTGTAGAGTCAGGAGTAACCCATGAGAGTTGCAGGTGTGGCCCCAAAAAAACCCAAGAAAACATTAATAATTTTTCTTGAATATTTTATGTAAGCTCTATTTTAAGATTTTAGCTTTTTGTTTTGTTTTGTTTTGAGGCAATAGCTGAAGACGCTCAGGAATTATGCCTGGCTATGAGCTCAGAAATTGCCCCTGGCTTGGGGACCACGGGATTTGAACCACAGTCCATCCTGGATCGGCTGCATGAAAGGCAAATGCCTTACAGCTGTGCTATTGCTCAGGCCCCAAAGCACAAACTTTTATATATATTATTTTATATATATTTAAATAATTCTTACACATCTATCTATTGCCTCATCAATTTTAAATGACAGTTTGATATTCTATTATAGAAAATAAGACTTTTTTTAGTTGAATGTGGAAATGACCATTCAGTGTCTTTTTCCTTTAGAAATTTGAAGGGATTATTCTGCAGTCTTCTAGAATTTATTATAAAACCATTTTATATATTCTTTTTTTTTTTTTTTTTTTTTTTTTCCCC
>PVKC010000533.1:39036-64970 GCA_004027635.1 Crocidura indochinensis | reverse complement strand
CAAACAAAAAACAAAAAACAAAAAAATATTATAGTATGTAAGGTGCACTCCCTCACTCTACATAAACTCCACACACACACACACACACACACACACACACACACACACACACACACACACACATACCACATATACCATGAGCACAAAATTAGGAATAAGTCCTGAGGACTACTGAAGATTACCTAAAACAACAACAACAAAGTGTCCAACACCCAATATCAGAGAAATACATATCAAAAATACAATAATAACACCTCACATGGGTGATAATGACCTGTGTCAGAAATAATGAAAACAAATATAGTGAGATAAAGGAACTCTGGAAAACTATCTGTGGGAATATAGAATGGCACCGCTTCTATGAAAGATACTACGGTGATTTCTTCATAAAATAAGGAGTCAGGGGCCCGGGTGATAGCATGGAAGTAAGGCATTTGCCTTTCATGCAAAAGGTCATCGGTTCGAATGCCGGTGACCCATATGGTCCCCCGTGCCTGCCAGGAGCAATTTCTGAGCATGGAGCCAGGAGTAACCCCTGAGCACTGCCGGGTTTGACCCAAAAACAAACAAAAAAAAATAAGGAGTCAAATTTATTTAATACAGTAATACTACTCTTAGGCATTTATATAAAGGATATAAAAAAGGGGCCGGGCGGTGGCGGAAGAGGTAAGGTGCCTGCCTTGCCTGCGAAGACCGCGGTTCGATCCCCCGGTTCCCATATGGTCCCCCGTGCCTGCCAGGAGCGACTTCTGAGCACATCACCAGGAGTAACCCCTGAGCGTCACTGGGTGTTGCCCAAAAAAACCAAAACAAACAAACAAAAAAACAAACAAAAAAACCACTAACTCAAAAGGATATTTGCAATCCTATGTTTATAGCAGCACTATTCATATTAGCCAAAGCCTGGGAATGATCTATCAACAGATAAATGGGAAGAATAATGATGTTTATATTATATATGTGATATATAATGAGTGATATTATATATCTAAGCTTAATGGAACACTTCTCTGGCATTAGAAAAATTGAAGTCATTGGTCAAGAGACTCGTCAGTAAAGCATATTTACACTATGAGCCCTGGGTTAAATTGCTAGCAAATGGAAGAAGATAAAAGCTTGAATTCGGGTACAAAACAAATGTAGTTTTAGGTGATTATGTGAAGTAAAATGAGTAATTTTTTATGAAGCTCTTATGAGAATAAAAACAGTTAACATATTTCAAGTATCCGCGATGCCTGGCACAAAGTAAATGCCATGTAGCATTAGCTATTGTGATTACTTTTTATATAATTTCAACAGAAAAAGAAAAATGTAAGCCAGGGGCATTGTTATTATATATAAATTCCCATGCAAAAAGAGATAGAGCCAGAGTGATACATTAGAATTGAACATGACACAGTAAGTGATTAGTCAATATATGTTCAATGATTGTATTGATAACTGAAAATTCCAATGAAAGGCCAAGAATATCTAAAGGAAATCTGCATATTTTATATGAAATAAAAATAAATTTTAAGCAAAATAAAATACCCAAGGATGGGCTTAATGTCGGCTCTATGCTCCTGTAGTGAATCAGATAATAAAATACTGTGGACTTTGTGAAAAGAGACGGAAGAAAATACAAATTAATTCAATTGATCACTATTATGAAGACTTGTGTTTTAATTTAAATAATTTTCTTTTCAATTTCATTCTCAGTGATTTCTTGCATTTAAGATGTCTTAATAGCAATGAAAATCATGTTGAATAATTGTGGCATAACAAATAAGGAAATGTGACTAATCTACCTCCGTCTCTGTCTTATCTTTTTCCTGTAGTAATAAAGTAGCTATTTTGGGATAGTTGACTAGCATCTTCCCTTCTCATACCCTCCCTTTCCTAGAACACTTATGGTAGTTTTGTTTGTTACAAGAGCGTTTTTTAGTAACTGTTTCATTCACAATATGCATTCTACAATCTTCTGACAACAAGGATCCCTTCATGTACTCAAAATAGTTGTCCCTGAACTCTGACCAAAATGTCCTTAACATATAATGCTGAGCATTGCATGTCCCAGATAAGTCAAATAGATCATGGAAAAAGTGGCATAACCATATAGGACTTGGCCAAAATCTTCAATTATTGTTGGGTTTGGTCCACTGGCCAGTCATGTGGGTGAAGGTAGTTGCACTCATCGGGTTGGCAATGTAAGTTTTTCTGTTCTAAGTAGAATGTTTAAGGGATGGAGTAGTCATGATGTTGGCAGAACCCCTAATCTTGTAGACTCAATTTCAATATAGAAAATGCATTCTAATTTCACTTACATTTAAATGCAGATTTAACTGTGAAGTAATGGTGTCTGACTGTCTGAAAGAGAGGACTTTAATCAAATGAGTCACAGCCTGGCTTCAGCAGCAGGGTGACTTGGGGCAAGTATTGTGGTTTCCAGAAGTCTTCTGCTGCCTTTTCTCTTAAGACAACTAAAGCAGGCCTACTCAGTTTTCTTATTCCTGGCCAGCCTTTTGAGCTTAAGTGATCTTACATCTATTTCTGAACAGGAGTCATTATGTCTATCTTCTAGTAAGTAACCTCTCTTTTCAAAAAACACAAAACCATAGGGGATTTGCAACAGAAATTCAAATATTGGAGAAAATGCCATTCTTGTATCAAAGACCCTTCCACTCACACCTAGCATGACTGCAGCCAAGAAAGAAACATCCCAATGGAAATAAAATGAATGTGAAGACTTAAAAAATAAAACTATGCTTAGAATTTTTTGACCAAGAGGAGAAATAATGACATGGCATTTTAAAAAATTGGATGTCACTATTTCAAAAGTGAAATGATTCAGAATGGAAATATTGGGATAGAGATTTGGCTTAAGTACATGGTTCTCCATCCAGGCTACACACTCAGAGTGACTGCAGGGCTTTTAAGGCACTCACACTTTGAATAAGTAAAATCAGAATCCATGGGAGAGAAACCCCCAACATTAATGTTGGAAAAATCTTCCCCAAGTGATTCAGTACACAACCAGAATGAAAAGCCACTGGCAAGCATAACACTCGTTCCCTTGACAGAAGTTCCCAAATTTGACTGTCTAAATGCTATTAAAAACAAATTCCTAAGGGAAAGGGCCTCAGAGGGAGATAGAGATAGTATAGTGAATGAGGCAATTGCCTTGCACAAGAACCAATCTGGACTTCGTTCCCCAACACCCCAAATGGTTCCCTGGACCCACCAGGAGTAATCTCTGAGCATGGAGCCTGGGGTAAGTCCTGAGGATGATTGGGTATGGCCTAGAAACCAAGGCCAAAACACAAAAGCACAGATTCCTAGGCTTTAAGAGATTCAGCAGAGAAAAGCAGCAGACCCAGTTTCTATCCCTAGCACCATATATTGTCTCCTAAACCCTACCAGAAGTAATCCTCAGGGTACACCCTTGAACACTGACTGTGTGATCCAATAGAGAGATTCCTAGCAGAGAGATTGAATCTAAATCTTTAAGGGTGAGTGAATGAAGGAAAAGGTTTACAGATGGGGACAACACAGAGCATCTGGTGGTAAAAATTATATTTAACCATCTTAACTGCTACTTGGACCAATTCTACTACCATTTTATGTTATGACATTTTAATAGATAATCTACTAGTTTAATAGATAATCTACTAGAATTACAGTTCCAGACAGTTTTCAATTTTATTGAAAATATTACCTTGTATGTTTGATGCAAAACAAGATTCAAGTTTGTTTTCCAGATGGCTTTTCTTTGTCAAGTATATAAAATAGTGAGACTGCTTTGTTAAAGTTAGACTGCCGGGATTCTGGAACTCTGGATATGCTCTGTGCATGCTCATTCAGAGATACAAAGAATAATAAATGCTGAGATCCATTACAGATAGTAAACTCATAATAAGAAATCTTTCCACCACTTTACTCTCTTCTAATGGACTAAGACTTATGAAGGTTTAACATTAACAAGCGTTCTAAAGGCCTTTTCCATTCAAAGACCTCCATAGCTGAAGTGCCATTCAAAGTTCTTTTCTTTATTGGAGGATCAGGTTCCTGTTTACTAAATGTGTTTATTTTCTTGGCCAGCAGTATTTTTGTGTGTGTGATTTTGCATGCTTTCTGATTCAATTTTTCCTCTGATAGGAAGAGTTAAAAGGTATTGTATCTGCAGATTTCTCTGGTCTTTCTTAGACAAGCGTCATCCTTTAAAACTCCATTCCTGACCCACCAGTGAATTTTTTTTCAGCAGACAGATTTCAAATTCTAGATACAGGCATAAACCAAAAGTTCTCACTTTACTAAGGTTCTCTCAGAATGGAATTATAGCTCTGAATTAACCTAACACTGCTGAAATAAAATTTGCAAGGGTTGTGCAGAGAGTAGGTATTTTATAGACACCCATCAATAAATACCTTAAACTTCACCCCTGTTTTAAAACAGAAGCAATAGACCTTCATTGCAGAGGTCTTTAAGACCATAAATTCAAGAAATAATTATCTGTCTCTTCTTAAAGCAATAGATAGGATGTTATCTAGTCCATAAAAAAAGCATACAAATTTCTAATTTTGAGTATACAAACTTTCCCACATTACTAGGTCAAACATGGCTGGGAATTGTTCCCAACCTTCACACTATGCCTGTTTGGGAAAGACACTATAAAATGAAAGTATAAAATTAATAAAAATAAAATTCAATCTTGTAAAATTTGGTAATGAAAATTTAAGGACAACAAAGATCATGGTGAATACAGCCGAAGGAAAAAATATTTAACACTTTCCCAGGAACTCTGGCTTTACCTTAGAAAAGATAGATAACATTGGACAACATTGGTGGTGGGAATGCCCTTCATTCATTGTCACTATGTACTGTAAATAATTCTGTGTAATGAACTTCAGTCACAATAAAAATTTAAATAAAAAAAAGAAAAGATAGATAAAAAGAAGAAAGTCATTGAGAGAAGCATTGCTTCTTGAAAGTATGCAATTTAAAGTGCATCTCAAGAGAAAATAAGCAGAATAAATAAATAAAACTGCAGAATTAAAGTTGACTTTTTAAATTAAAAAATATAGTCTTTATAACAGGACTGATATCACAAAAGGTTAGAAAACGGCCAAACTAATGTAGTAATCGTTTCTATTCTAATAAATTGAAGCAGAAAGCAAATATTACAAATGGTTAGAGGCTTGAGGGTAAATTGTCTTTGAGCAAGTAGAACCTTTCAATCTAGTTAAGATTCACAATAAAGAAGTACTAATACCAGGGGAAATTATTTATTGACTATATCTATCATCATAATCTAGAATAAAAATAATGAGATAATAAATGATAAACAACTTGTTATATTATGAAAGTTGTTTTCTAATTCAGAATCTTTTTCAAACAGCATCAATAGCCTAGATTTTGAAACTGTCTCAGATTCCATAATGATCTAAGAGAATGTTAGATTTCATTGGTTCTTCTGCTGATGCCAGAACAAATATGAACTCAGAAATTGAGTCTGCTTCTCAAACACTTGTCTCAATACATGATACTGTTGATGACCCAGCCCATCCCCATTCATCTAGTATACAATAGCCATCGGGAAAATATCAAAACTGCTTTCAAAGGAAAATGCTTTACCACTTATAAAAAATCAGGTCTTTTTATTTTATTTATGTTTAATATACAATAGCTTACAAAATTTAAGTGTTAAAATAATTTTAAAATGGTTCTAGAGGGACTGGAGCAATACTATGTCAAATAGGCACTTGCCTTGCACCTGGACAATCTGGGTTTGATATCCAGAACCCAATATGGTCCTCCAAGCCTCCAGGAGAAGTGATTCCTGAGTGAAGAACCAGGAAGAAGCCCTGAGCACTGCTGAGCATATATACACAAAGAAAAATATGATTCTAGGTTATGGTCTCACAATTGAAATCTTATCTTATATGATGAGTATGTGAAAGAATTAAAGTCAATGAACTCTAACACTTGTTTTTGTTTTTGTTTTCTGGCCACACCCGGTGACGCTCAGGGGTTACTCTTGGCTATACACTCAGAAGTCGCTCCTGGCTTGGGGGACTACAGGGGACTCCGGGGGATCGAACTGCGGTTTGTCCTAGGCTAGCACTGGCAAGGCAGACACCTTGCCTCTAGCGCCACCGCGACGACCCTGAACCTCTAACATTTTTTAAATCAAGCCTCCTCTTCTTCAAGCATACCCTCATGGAAATCATGTCATTGAAATCTTGTATGACCATGACTAAGCTGTTTTGACTCTGTTGGTCTCAGATCCCTACAAGAAAATAGGATAATATGGGGGGGGAGTAATAGCTTGGTATTAAACATGATATTAATAGATTTTCACTATACAGAAGTTAAGGTTTTATCATCATAACTAATATTTACTTATATTCTTATTCTGATATAATTTTAAACCAACACAAAGAATTAGCTTTTCCTAGGCTTGTAACTGTCTTGGCTGAGCATGAGTGGGAACTCAGGACAATCTCTTCACTTCCTTCCAGTTCTAAGATTTATGAAGGAAATCACATCTGCCACCAATATAAACCACAAACACAAGTTATGAATTTTTGCTGAGAAGTAGTTCTACTTCTGCATTCATGGACGTTTCACAATTTACTGAAAGAAGGCAAAGTGGTGAATACAACAGGACTGTCTGCTACATAGTCTCAAAAACAGCAAAATTCCAATTGAAAAAGCAGAAGGTAATCTTTGGAAATGGAAAACATAGTCCCGTGGCTTCCAAGGATTCACTCATTCATTTATGTAATACTCAGATTAGATTATTCTCAGTAATTCTTTTTTTTTTTTTATTCTCAGTAATTCTTACTCGACACTATAATTCAGAGGCAATAGAAAACAGGGAAAGAAGCTCTTGTTTCGATTCCCAGCCCTTCTACCTGCTATGTCTTCTTTGCACTGGGAACAATAGTTTCTACACTTAGAGCCAGGCCTGGAGCATAATAGTGACCCTGCCCCAACTAACATCTCTTCTTGCTCCTCACGAACAATGATGGTGCTAGCGTCTTTAAGTCAGGACTTGATCTAGTGTTGCCAATGCTGCAAAATCAGATAAAGAGATATATCAGAACAATGAGTTGAATAAACCAGACACACTTTCTTCCGTGAGTTAGTTGACTTTCAGAAAAAATCAGTGGAAATAGTTCATCTTACAACTAAGACCAACGCAATGGTCTATTGGCATTTTAGCCCTCCTCTGAAATCATTTAGACTTTAGTCTAAATACTTTCAGTATTAAAAAGTAATACTAGGGGCCCGGGAGATAGCATGGAGGTAAGGCGTTTGCCTTTCATGCAAAAGGTCATCGGTTCGAATCCCGGTGCCCCATATGGTCCCCCGTGCCTGCCAGGAGCAATTTCTGAGCATGGAGCCAGGAGTAACCCCTGAGCACTGCCGGGTGTGACCCAAAAACCAAAAAAAAAAAAAAAAGTAATACTAGACAACATGTACAGACAAATGCTCTCAGAAAAGAAAATGGGATCTTGCTCTCAAATATGTTTGAATATAGCTGGTATTCTGAAACTGCAATATTTCTACACATATGCACTTGAAAATTTAAAGGCTTTAATACACTATCAATTTAAAACTGCTAATAAATGCTGCTGCGAGAAGCAGTGTTTTGCATGTTTTTCCCAGTATTATTTGGCCATGGAACAGTTTAAGCACAAATTGAGAAATGGTATTTTCTCAAGAAAGGGAAAGGAAGTAGAAAATATGTGTAATAGATCTAGAAAACAAGAGCCTCTGTAAAATATGTCTTAGAACTTTAGTCATTATGGGAATAACTGTAATGTTGGAATATAAATAAGAAACTTTAAATGAGGCTTAAAATTAGAAACCTCGATGCAGTTGATAAGTATTAACTTATTGATAGATTATACCTATTTCCCTCTCTATTATGCAGCAAATAAAGTTCTGAGATATTTTGCAACACTTTCCAGAATGGTACATCATTTAAAACCTGGAGCTACAAAGGTCTAGAACATATGCTTTGTATGGGGGTGGCCCGGGTTTGATTCCTGGACCTACCTGGTCCACAAAATAGCACCACAAGCAATCCCTGAGCACAGAACCAGGACTTACTCCTGAGTACTGCAAGGTGTGAGCCCCTCTCCCCCAATATAAACAAAGCATTTAATGTCATAGAAAGGAATACATCAACACTGATCAAATAAGCAATAAAATATATTCTGGAATGAATTTTAAAAAGTGTATGTTTGAAACTAATGTTAAGCTATAATTTTGAAATGACAAGGTGAATAAAAATAACTACTTTAAGAAAAATTTAACATGGCTTTATCAATCAAATACACACACAGGCAGACACAGAGACACAAAGAGAGAGCTTGTAATACTCCCAGGTTGTTGTTGGTTTTAGGAAAAAAAGTAGTAGGATAAAATCCTATTCTTCAAGGAGTTGAATATCTATAAGAGACACAAGCCTAAGTCTAATATCATAAAGTTATATGGCGTAATGTGCCTGATCCAACTGCATGAAAGGATAGAGGCTTCTGCTCATATTTCAGATAAAGCAGTGAGATTGGAAACTATACACCATTACAAATTTTTTTTCATTCTGCCTCATGCCTGACACAAAATTTATTATAGAGAGGTCGCTTAATAGGTATGTGTTCACTCTCCAAACAAGTGGAGCAGAGATAAACAGATGGGACTATATTAAGCTGAGAAGCTTCTGTACATCAAAGGAAATAGTGAGTAGGATACAAAAGTCACACACAGAATGCAAGAAAATATTCACCCAATACTCATCAGATAAGGAGATAATATCTAAGCTATACAAAGTACTGACAGAATTTAACAAGAAAAAAAGCATCTAACCTCATCAAAAACTGGGGAAAAGAAATGAACAGTTTCTCAAAGAAGAAATTCAAATGGCCAAAAGACACATGAAAAAACTGCTCCACATCACTAATCATCAGGGAGATGCAAATCAAAACTACAATGAGATACCACTCATGCCAGAAATTGGCGCACATCACAAAGAACAAAAACAGTCAGTTGACAGGGATGTGGGGAGAAAGGAACTCTCATTCACTGCTGGTAGGAATGCCATCTAGTCCAGTCTTTATGGAAAACAATATGGAGATTCCTGAAAAAAAAAACCTGGAAATTGAGCTCCCATGTGATCCAGCTATACCTCTCTTAGGGATATACTCTAGGAACACAAGAACACAATGCAAAAATGACTTCCTCACACCTATACTCATTGCAGCACTATTTACAATAGCCAGAATCTGGAAACAACTCAAGTGCTGTTCAACAGATGAATGACTAAAGAAATTGTGGTACATATACACAATGGATAGAATGCAGTCATCAGGACAAATGAAGTCATGAAATTTTCCTATACATAGATGTACATGGACTCTATTATCCTGAGTGAAATAAGTCAGAAGAAGAGATATAGACACAGGATAGTGTCACTCATCTATGGGTATTGAGAAAAATAAAAGACATTATTGTAATAATGCCCAGAGACAATAGAGATGAGGACCAGTAGGACTGGCTCATGATATGAAGCTCGCAAAGAGTGATGGATGCAGTTAGAGAAATAAATACGCTAACAACTATCATGACAATATTAATGAGTGAGATAAGTAGAATGCCTGTCTGGAATACAGGCAGAGGGTGAGGGAGGAGGGAGAAGAGGGGCATTGGTGGTGGAAATGTTGCATGGTGAATGGAGGTGTTCTTTTTATGACTGAAACCAACTATAATCATGTTTGTAATCATGGTGCTTAAATAAAGATATTATTTTAAAAGATAAAATAAAAATAACAAGATAATAATAGGTATATGTTGAAATACATGAATGAATGTAAAAGTGAATGAGAATAAATAAATAGATGAGAATGTTCAGTGTAGGAATAACAGTCATGTTTATCAACATTTAATATGTGGAGATGGGAAGAACTCAAAAGCAAACTAATTTCTAAAAAATATCTGATCTTATTAAGGAGGGAAGGAGCCAGAGAGATAGTATGTAGTAGGTTAGGTACTTGCCTTGCACATATCTGACCTGGGTTCAATCCCTGGAACCTCACATTGTTCCCTGAACACCATCAGAAGTGATTCCTGAATGTAGAACCAGCTGTAAACCCTGATCAATTTCAGGTAAGAACCAAAATGGTAAAAGAATGCTAGGGAATATACATGCCAGGAGGAAGCATGACATTCAGGACAAAGACAGGGAGGATGTGGTGAACATAAAGAATTAAGTCATTCGTGCAACAGGTGACAGAGATCAAGCAAGAAAGAGACAAGAACTTTGTGACCAACTAAAGAGTTCTTTTTTTATCCTAAGTCAAAAGAAATACCCCTTAATTCAGAGGAAATGTGAAGACAATAGATTTAAGTTGCCTAGAAACAGGAGTGGAGAGAAAGGAACAAAAGTGTTAAGAGTGGTGCTGCCTGGAAAGCTACCATGCTAGTGTCAGTAAGAAGTGATGATTAACATAGATATTGCAGTCATGGAGAATGACCTGTGGTAGGCATTTGCCTTGCAAGCTGCAAAACCTGGGACCAACCCAGGTTTGATCCCTGGCATCCCCTATGGTCCCCTTAGCTTCCAGGAGAGATTTCTGAGCGCAGAGCTAGGAGTAACCACTGAACACCAATGGTGTGGCCCAAAAACAAACAAAAACAAAAGATAAGACAATAAACAGGAAAGAGACATCTTTCATACCTGTGGGGAAGGTCACTCCAGTGGTGCTGAGAACTGACACAGCTAAACCTGAAAGTACTAGGAAGCCATATGGTACCATGCAGTTGCACTCCAGCCCTTTGAGCTACTGGGGCCCCCAGTCTTGTGTAATTGTAAAAATTGGTGTGCTATTCACTGAGTTAGGAAATAATGCAAGTCCTAGGCAATACAGGGACGCATTTATTCAAATAGACACAGGGAATGAAAGTTTAAAATGACTGATTAAGACTCAGGAAAGTGATTTGGGTAATATCCATGTAATTTTCTCTCTTTATTATTTCTCATCTAATTAGTGAATACCTAGGTTATCCAAGATTGCTTCTTAATGAGTCCACTGCAAAGCAATGGATGTTAACTAAATTTGTAATGGTAATCATTTCACAATTTATATACTTTAAGCCATTATATAGTAAACCTTAAGCTAAAACAAAAAATGTCCATTGTATCTCAAGAAAACTGAAGAAAAATCCTAGACATGCATGACATATGATTTAAGAAGTCATTCTACAAAGATAAACTATGTTTCTAGAGGCCAGAGCGGTGGCACAGCAGCATTTTCCTTGCACGAGGCTGACCTAGGATGGACCTGGATTCGATCCCAGCATCCCATATGGTCCCCCAAGTCAGGAGTGATTTCTGAGAGTCACCGGCTGTGGCCTAAAAAAAAAAAAACAAACAACAAGCTATGTTTCTATCTAAACAAAATGTGCTTGTAGTACCATTCCTCTTTTAGTATATAATCCCTTTTTAATAAGACCATACTACATAACTATTATTGAAATGTAAGTGAAAAATACAGGATTTAGCGTTGGAGGAAAATACCCCCTAAATACACTGAGAAAAGATAAATTCCAAAGAACAACCAAAGACATAATTTGTTTGACTGTAACACCCCCTGGATGTTAGAAGGTAATTTATACCAGAAAAGAAAAATAAGAAGAGGAAGAAACTGAACAAAAATATTGAAAATAATGTAGTTAAATAAATACTGAGTAATAAAAGCTAGAATTATTAAAATTAACATCCAGAAGTTTAAACATTAAAGTATCCAAATTAGTTGGAGAAAATTTTATAAGTTTGCTAATTAGTGGATCCACACATTTTACAAGTATCAAGATGAATTAAAGTGTTTGAGACTGAGGCATCTCATTATGCTACATATTATTATTTAATTAAACCAATCAGGGAAATCTTATATTTTATGTTCATTGGTTCTCATCAGTTTATCCAATTTGCCAACAACCTTTTGCTCAAAAAAAATTTTTTTTTGGTTTTTTTCAGACCACATCCGTTTGATGCTCAGGGGTTAATCCTGGCTAAGCACTCAGAAATTGCCCCTGGCTTGGGGGGATCATATGGGACGCCAGGGGATGGAACCCCGGTCCTTCCTTGGCTAGCGCTTGCAAGGCAGACACTTTACCTCTAGCGCCACCTCGCTGGCCCCTTTTGCTCAAATTTTAATGACAGTAAAATTATATATATTCACACATACACACATATATATATATAATATAGATATATCCATGGAAATAGAGATATTATACATTTTAGACCTAGTGGTCCTAGACTGGCATAGATGCCAGATCCACATAAGAAGAGGTTGCAAATGATCAAAAATATTTATTCTCAAATAACTATATACTTGCATATTATTGGGATCTTTTATCTCCATTTTCCTGCCCATACGGTGATTTTTTTGTCTAAATTAAACATGCATAAATCATTTGTATTAAAAAGCTTGTGGAGGCAAGAAGTATAATCAATCTCATTGAGCATGCAGAGGGTTTAAAAGGAGCTCTGATTCTGATATTACGTATGCCCTATAGGTCCTTCTGAATCCCAAAAGGGTAAAAAGTTCTTCAAAAATAATTTATGTACTGACGTCAGCAAGTCCCAAGTAAAACAATTAAGTGCTTTCAATTCATTTCATTACAAACAATTGTGCATTGAGAATTAGCTATAGGTCTGCTATTGCCCTAGGAGTTGTCTGAGGGTAAGAAGTTTAAGAGTCAATTCCTAACACCAAAACTATGGGGCTGATTTGTCAAATGACTCATAGATATTTGAAAAACAGCAATGTTCAGAACATCATGTGACCAATTACTAAAGTGACATTCAGTGGAAGTACCAAAGGAGGATAGAGATGAGAATCATTAGGATTAGTGGAAACTATCGTTTCATGAAATGGCACTTAATTTGGACCTTGAACATACTTAGATAGAAGGTCATTCTTAGTAGAAACAAGCCTGAAGAGTTTGAAAGAAGGAATCAGGACTTTTAGTATGAATGTAGTAAACTAAAATTTAAAAATATATATCCTATGATTAGGAAAGATTATTGGAAAATTTTTACAATCAATAAAGGTAACAGGTATGGGAAGACACAATGCATCATAGGAATCATATGTATATTTATTCCTATTTATTTGGGGAGGAGGGTGTTTTGCACCACATCTGGTAATATTTGATCCTCCAGACTTGATGCTAAGGAAAGAGGAGAAGGAGATAGAAGACCCATGCAGTGTTGGGTATTCGGATTGGAGTTCTTTGAACTATCTCTACATTTATTACTATATATGTATGTGTATTTAGTCGCTGGAAAACTTGTTGAAACTTAGATTTTTTTTTTTTTTGGTTTTTGGGTCACACCCGGCAGTGCTCAGGGGTTACTCCTGGCTCCATGCTCAGAAGTCGCTCCCGGCAGCCCCGGGGGACCATATGGGGCACCGGGATTCGAACCGATGACCTTTTGCATGAAAGGCAAACGCCTTACCTCCATGCTATCTCCCGGGCCCGAAACTTAGATTTTTTAATATGATGTCAGATGATAATGCTAGCTATATACTATATATGCTTCTGAAGCATGTTGCGCCTGACCTCATGAAACATGAAAAAATTCAGAGCATGTGTTCACTTTACTTTTCCATCTTGGGACTCATATTTAGCAATATACAGAAAGATTTTTTGACTTGGAAATTTGCAAAATAATTAAATGTTTACATCATTGAGAATGTGCTTTAGTTTTTTTTTAATTATAAATGCTAGTCTATGGCAAAGAAGAGTATTTATGGCTTACTATGATGTAAATTTTAAGATATCATTATGCTTTATGTTTATGGAACACATTTCATGGTTTTCTGTATTGCATGCAGTAATTTATATGTTATAATACTTATTATATGCTATGCCCATTTCTTGCTTCGCTGCCCTAATTTCTAAACCTAAGCAATCATGCTCAAAGAATAAACTTTATCAATCGAGATCTCCATAAAGTTTTGCTTCCTTCCAATAGCTTCCTCAAATACTAATAATAGCTTTTGTGCACTGCATTCTGTGTCTATATAGAGAGCATTTGACTGGCATTCCCTGGCAGCTGCATTTCCTTTAGGAGATCAGTGGTCTTTTCTCTGCTGTGGCAAGCAACAGTCACTTCTCCTTGAAGTGAGAACTGAAACCAGTACCACCATATGCCATTTCAGGGACACTTCCTAATAAAGTCCCCTTTCCTTCACACTCAGAAGTTGTAGTTTAGTAAAGACTATAGGTTTTTGTTTAAACATTAACATTGGCATTTGTCAACTATGAGCTTGTGCAATTATTATTTCTGCACATCAATTTTCATTTTTTAGAATGAATAGTAATAATTTCAACTAATCAAGTTATTATCAAGATTAAATAAAGGGGCTGGAGCGATAGCACAGTGATAGGGTGTTTGCCTTGCATGTTGTTGACCCAGGTTTGATCCCTGGCATTTCATATGAACCCCCTAGCCTGCCAGGAGTTATTTCTCAGCTCAGAGCCAAGAGCAAACCCTGAGCACTGTTTGGTGTGACCCCAAAACAAAACAAAACAAAACAAAACAATAAAGATTAAATAAATACATGAAAAAAGATTTCATGCTTGTTAAGTCAGTGAAACTGTAATTTAACTTCAGTAAAGTTTAAAGCAGTGCTATTATTATTATATCTCAATATCATAAATACTTTATGTGTATATTTCATAAACACATTGCTCATTACTAATTAACTTTTTCTACTTAAAACAAGTTCTAAAATTATAATTATTGCTTTTATAATTTGGCTTAGAATGCCTATGCATATAGACTTCTATGTGGCTTCAAAAATGTACACATCAATCATACCACTTAGTTTTAATGCCCATAAATATTTCAGAGAAAATTTTGCTGAAATTGACAAGTAATAGAGGTCTTTTAATATCTGATGCACCTGACAAGCCTAAAATGCTCAAATGAACATTAACTTATTTGCAAGAACTGCAACAATAAAAGAAACTGTTAAATACATTAAGCATACATCAACTAATCCATCAGCTAGTTGAAGAAACTACTAAATCTTACTCTGGGAAAACTAAAACACTAAATTAATATCATTCTTTGTAATGATCTTTTTTATTTTTTTATTTATTTAATTTATTTTTTATTTATTTTTTTTTTTTTTTTTGGTTTTTGGGCCACACCCAGTGACGCTCAGGGGTTACTCCTGGCTATGCGCTCAGAAGTGGCTCCTGGCAGGCACGGGGGACAATATGGGAACCGGGGGATCGAACCGTGGTCCGTCCTAGGCAAGGCAGCAGGCACCTTACCTCCTGCGCCACCTCCCGGCTCCCGTAATGATCTTTTTATAATAGTGGAATTTTTCATCTGTATTAAAATAAAAGGCAAATAAAATTGAGAGTATGATGAGAGGTCAGAAAGAAGTGTGATCAAACAGCTTTAAATTTTAAAGTGAAAAATACAAAATAAATATCAGGAAACATTTGTGAACAATAAATACTATTAAAGTGGGGTAATTACAATCTCCTGCAAAAGATCTTAACAAGTGTGGATTTAGCAGTAATCCTTTTTAACTCAATAATTCAATGCATACCTTGGAGACAAAGAAAGTAGATTTGATTATCTTGCTTAGGTTGTTTGATACTAAAATATTAAAATCCTGACAGAAACCTTTCTGTATTCCCAAATATCATTTTTCTCAATAGATTTTCATACTAAAGGTGTTATAGATTGCAAGGACACAACATTTTACTATTTGATAAAATTGGTAACTGAAGAAAATGAAGATATGTTTAAGCATTTTAAGTCTTAGATTTTCTTGATCTTAGAATATTACTAGTGACAAGAATAGTCCATGATAGTTTTAAAACATCACTAAGAACTTTCCTAAAGAAGGATACTGGCTAAAGAAACAAAAACTAAACTTGGACTGAGTCAACAGGGATTGCTGCAACAGTATTATAGTTGTTCCTTTATAACAAATAACAGCAGAGATACTAAACCTCCTTCCAAGGTAGATCATCCATAAGAAATATGTATCTCTACTGATTTTATGAATAACCCAACTTTGGATTCTAGTTATGACATGCAAAATAATGGGAAATTGTTTAAAAGAGTTCCCTATGTATGGGTCGCCTATGCATATTTTAAACCAGTAAACCATTGCATTCATACATTCATACATTTTATGACTAAAACTCAACTACAAACACATTTTAACCATATGCTTAATAAAGATATTATTATTATTATTGGAACAGTTTCTTATCATTATGTATATTTGATGAGATTTTTTTTAATTCACCGGGTCTTTTTTTAATCTTTTTTAGAACGGTTTGTAAACATTTCTAATAAAACCCAACATACAACAGAAATATGTTAGTTTGTCAGGGATATCATCAGAGAAGTACCAAACTGGCCTAAGCATCAACAATTTGTTCTCTAACAGTTCCTGGTATTTGAAAGTTTTATACCAGGTATTGTAAGAATTTTACTCTTTTGAGGGAAGGATCTGTTCCAGTTTCTTCTTCTATGTGACTTCTATATAGTTATCTTCCAATTTCTTTTAAGGTGATCTTATCTCTAGGCATGTCTGTATTAGTTTATATTTTCTTTTATTGCTGTTGTTTTGTTTTTTTGGGGGGTTACATCCAGCAATGCTCAGGACTTAGTACTGGCTTACATTTTCCTTTTCATAAAGGTAACAATTAATAAAAGGGGGGGGCAGAGAGATAGCATAGAGGTAAGGCATTTGCCTTTCATGCAGAAGGACAGTGGTTCGAACCCCCAGCATCCCATATGGTCCCCTGCCAGGAATAACCCCTGAGTGCCACCCGGTGTCACCCAAAAACCAAAAAAAAAAAAAAAAAAAAAGATAACAATTATATCGCATTAGGAAAATTTTTAATGACAACCTCTTAGTCAAATACAAAAAAAGTCTTCCTATTTAGGGTAGGGGCATTAACTGTGCTCAGGGCTTATTCTTGGCTCTGTACTCAGGGATTACTGTTAGCACAGTTCAAAAATCATTTCTTGAGCAGCTCAGGGGACCATATGAGATTAACCCAAGTTAACCTCATGCAAGCAAGTGTCCTATCCACAGTACTATCTCTCCCATCTCTAAAATTTTATTTCTAAATAAATTCAAATATGAAGGGTTAGAACTTGAAATCTTAGGGAGGACACAGATTTGACCCAATCAAGGACATTGCATTGCTATGGCTTTGATGGTGAAAAGAAAATAATTATATTTTTAATTTTTTTTAATTATGAGAACAAAGATGCAAAGAAAGAGGACAAGGCAAAGTTACAGTGGAAGGACAATCACAATATATTTTTAATTTTTAAGTTGCAAATTTATTCTTTGGAGATCAGTACAAATAGAGTCAAGTTTCCCTGATGTTAGTTGAAATCATTAAACTAGAGCAAAAAACTGCCAGTCTTATGGCCTCAATAGATTAAAAGGCCTTGAAATGCTAGCACAAAATATTTGTTAATGAATGACTATGGTTAGGACTGCCATAACAAAGAGGAATATAATAGAGTAGTTGCTCTGACACCAAATACAAAGAGCCTTTATTATTAGTTGTGGAAGAGTTTTCTTCAGAGAAGAGTGAGACTATTAGAAATAAATTTTGTAGCCAGCAACTATCTTGCTTGTATGTTCATAATAAATGTTTTATATAATATTTTATTAAAACACCATGGCCTACAAAGTTATTCATAGTTGAGTTTTAGAACATACAATGTTCCAGCGCCGATCCCACCACCAATGTCAACTTCTCTCCACCAATGTCCCAAGTTTCCCTTCCATGTACCCCACCTATCTCCATCCTCTATCTTGAAGGGTATGTTTTTAAAGTTCGGTTGTTAAAGTCTAAGTCTCATGATTTTAGTGTGACACTGAGGCTTGGGTATTTAACTCTATCATTCCTAACACCACTGATCTACCTTAATCTTCTTGACTCTTGTCCCCCAAATCCTTCTCATCTCTCTCTTTTCCCCCTTCCCTTCACTTTCTTTCTCTTATACTCTGGGGCCAAAGGTGATTCAGGTAAGCCCCATTTAAACCATTGCATTCATACATTTTATGACTAAAACCCAACTACAAATACATTTTAACCATGTGCTTAATAAAGATATTATTTTGTTTGTTTGTTTTTTGGGCCACACCTGGTGGTGCTCAGGGGTTACTCTTGGCTATCCGCGCAGAAATTGCTCCTGGCAGGCACTGGGGACTGTATGGGATGCTGAAATTCAAATCACCTTTGGTCCTGGGTCCACTGCTTGCTATGATGACATTTTTTGAGAATTTTTTCATCTTTGATTCATTTAAAACTTTTCCATCTTCTGCTGTTGTCTAGATGGTTTATGCAGCTTATCTTCAAGTTCACTAATTTTTTTTCAGCAGCAGTTACTATGCCGGTGAGACTTTCCAGTGGGTTTTTCATTTCACATGCCGTGTTTTTCTGTTTTGTCATTTCTGTTTAAGGTTTTTTTTTTCCATTTCTACTCTTATATCCTCTTGAGTCTTATTGGTTTCTATTTCTAGCTTCTTTAGTTCCTTGAAGATCCCCAACATTTTTTCTCTAAAGTCCTTATCAGAAAGGCTATCTAGGTGGCTGATAGTAGATGGGTCTTCAGAACCACTAAGTGGCAGAGTTCTGTATTGCTTTCTCAATGTGACCATTGCAGTGTTGTGGTGTTTTTATATGCTGCAGTAAGACTCACTGACAAGAAGAAATGCAAGGCCACTGAGCAAAACATTGAGGCCATGCTCTTCATGGAGAACACTGACCTGGGGTGGAAATGACTCTTTTGAGTCAAAAAGAGGATCCTCGGTTCGAATCCCGGTGCCCCATATGGTCCCCCGTGCCTGCCAGGAGCAGTTTCTGAGCATGGAGCCAGGAGTAACCCCTGAGCACTGCCGGGTGTGACCCAAAAACCAAAAAAAAAAAAAAAAAAAAGAGGATCCTATTAATGGTCTGTCTATCTGTCTCAGTTTCTTGGGACTTTGTATCTGGGAAGAGCCCAATAGGCATGGCTGGAAGACCCCTGCCTTTGTCATGGTGCTTCTCTTTCCCTTGGGTCACACTGACTTGGAATGAAAATGGCTCTTCTGAGTCTCAAAGAGGACTAGATTTTTTCCTGAGCACATAAAATGTCTGATACTGTGTTGATCTAAGATATAGAAAGATGAATCATAAAACTAAATTAGAAATTGTGTAATAGGGGCCCGGGAGATAGCATGGAGGTAAGGCATTTGCCTTTCATGCAAAAGGTCATCGGTTCGAATCCCGGTGCCCCATATGGTCCCCCGTGCCTGCCAGGAGCAATTTCTGAGCATGGGGCCAGGAGTAACCCCAGAGCACTGCTGGATGTGACCCAAAAACAAAAACAAAAACAAAAACAAAAACAAAAACAAAAGAAGAAATTGTGTAATAATGATGTGTTGTGATAAAAAGTTGAATGATGGGCTAAATAGTGTCTGAGCAAAATAATTGCCTTCAAGTTGGGTAATATGAATATCTCTAAGTTCATTTATTGAAATTAATTTCTCCCCTACTGCTCTGCTCTGCTGTGAACCACAGTGTGACTGATCTCAGTAGATTATTCTTTAAATATTACTAGGTTAGCTATGACCAAGTTTAACCAATACAATTTACAGAAGTTTGGAAACCTAGAAGAATTTCTTCTCTTTCTTTGACTTTGTGATTTCATTAGCAGTAGTCACATCTCCTCTTTGTCTTTCCCCAAACTTGTATATCAAGCAAGTTACAGCTTCTACTGTGGTCCTTGGACTTTACTGAATTCACCTTCTCTTTTTTTCCAGCCAAAAGTTGATGGTGGTTTTCTTCCCTTTCTACTTTGGGTTATTTTAATATACTGTTTGAATTTTAGTTCTTCCACTAAATACATAAACAGTGTTATATGTTAAATTTCCTGTTTAAATGCTGAAGAGTCGGTGATTAATTTTACCATATGGAGTCTGAAGAGGTAAGGTATCAGGTGAAATGTAACAGAGGAAGTGGAATTTAAGATATGAAACAGAGAACTGAAAAGATTCTGACATTTGATTCTCTAGAAGAAGGAAGCTCAGGATGACAAAATGAAAGTTCACGTAACATGGCTAAAGGTAACCATTCCAGAAATAGGAGTTAAATCAATGTGACTATACCATCAAGTAAAAAAGAGAAGAAGATTGGTTAAGCAAAAAAGGTAGATGGATACAAAATCCTATATGTTTTCATGTTTTAGTCTGGGTTTTATTTGCATTAGGGTCACACTCAGTGGTGATAAGGGAATACTCCTTGCTGGGGACTCAGGAATCACTCCTGAACATGCATGAGGTATCTAAGCTAGTTCTCTTTCATGCAAATCTTCAGATCATTGAGCTGTAGCTCTATGGATAGAAAAAGACACTATTTAGGGCTCATGCCTTGTATGTGTCTCACTTGGATTTGATCCCAACATTACATATGGTCCTTGAGCTCCATCAGGAGTAATTACTAGTACAGAGTTCAGGAATAACCCCTAAGAACACCAGATGTGGCTCAAAAAAAGTGATAGACAAATATTCTTTGATTTGAACTTTTCAAAGACTGGCTGCTTTATGAATAATAGATTTGAAGGGAAGAATGTCCAGAGTAGCAACTGAGAAAGTGAAGAAAAACAGATTCACAAAAAATAATTTGTAGATAGAGTTGACCCAAAATACTGGGGGACCCAGTGTCATGAATGGGAGATAAAAAAGAACCAAAATGATAAACATCTGGATGCTGACATCATTAACTAAGAGGGGAGGAAAAGAAAGAAGGTGGCAACAGGATTGGAAAAAGCAATAGAGCAATATCTTGATCATGGTAGATTGAGGTGCTCAAGGGAATTAAGGGGCATCCAAGATGTATTCAAGGGCCGGAGTGGTGGTGCAAGCAGTACAGTTGTTTGCATTACACACTCTGACCTAGGAAGGATCAAGGTTCAATCCCCCTGCGTCCCATATGGTCCTATAAGCCATGAGCAATTTCTGAGCACATAGCCAGGAGTAACACCTGAGCATCACTGGCTGTGGTTCAAAAACAAACAAAAATAAAAACCAAGATATACTCACGGGACCAGGGGAATAGTTACAGAAATACTTTGTCATTCAACTGCCAGTTAAGAACCAGGGCCTAATGAATTAGTGCTCCTAAGGCTCTGTGGTACCAGAAACCGCAAAGTTTATTATAGTGATACTTGGGGGACCTCCAGGACTACCTGGCCTGGAAAGCTATGTGGTGCCAGATTTGGGTATGCACTCTAACCACTGTACTACTTCCCTGACCCATAAAATGCTTCTTAGGACACCAAGTAGAGACATAAAAGAAATAATTAATATACTAGTCTAGAGGTCAGAGGGGATGTTAGAGAAAAAGATATGAATGTCAGTAAATAAGTGGTTTATTGTAACCATAAATTTAAACAAAATTGCCCACAAAGAGAATAAAATTAAAAACAGCCATCAGTGATTGTTCTAAACACAGAATTTTGAAGGAGGCAGTTGTTAGACCATGTTTTAAAAAATTCTTTTTAAATATTAAGTGGAAATATTTTATATCCACATTGAAAAAATAGTCTGAGAATCAAAGGCTTCATGCAATTAATTTGATTAATGTAGACAGCTTTTCAAATAATTTAGGACACATGACAGATTGACTGAATGAGCTTTGCCATTTACATGGTCTAAATAAAACAGATGGTAATTAGAAATTCTTTCTCTTCTTAGACATAAGTTTTTCCTGGAAATCAGTCACATTTGATACACTGTCTGAAATGAGTATATAAATATCAACTGACCCTAAGTACAGAGCTTTAGTTTTCTATTTCTGATTTATTTCCTACTTCCTATGATTTTTGTTTGATTGGTTATTAGACCATACCGGTCAGTGCTCAGGGCTTACTCCTGGCTCTGCACTCAAGAATCACTCCTGGCAGTGCTCAGGGGTCAGAAGGGATGCTGGAGATTGAAGTCAGATTGGTCTTGTGCAAGTCAAATACTCTGTTGTACTATCTCTTCAGCTCCCTATTTCCTATACCTTTACTTCAGTAAGCAGTTCCCCATCTTTCAGATATCTTAAGAATGGGCTCTGCAAAATGTTCACCTTATTTTGCTTGACAATCCATGTTTGATCCAGTGACCAAATGTAGCATATATTTTATGTATCTCATTTATTTTCCCTTTGTCCTATACCTACACTTCTAATCTTAGATTCTCTTTTCTAACTTGGCACAGTTTTTTCCTTCTGGCCATCTGCTTCCTGCTACAAGCATCCTTATAAGTTTGCTGTCCCTGCTATTCCAAAACAAGAATCTTGTTCTATTAATTGTAAATTCTTTTTTTTTTTTGGTTATTTTTTGAACCACACCCGGTGATGCTCAAGGGTTACTCCTAACTGTGCGCTCAGAAGTCGCTCCTGGCTTGGGGGACCATATGGGAAACCAGGGGATGGAACCGCAGTCCGTCCTAGGCTAGTGCAGGCAAGGCAGGTACCTTACCTCCAGCGCCACCGCCCGAGCCCTATTAATTGTAAATTCTATAGTGGCTTTCTAAATTATTTCCAACACATATTATGCATATATTTCTCCAAAATAGTATCCATACTGCTATACTGCTATGCCTGAAATTTTGTCCTTTCAAGCATCTCCAAAATATAACTAGTTTCTATGCCAATAAAGTAGGGTAATTTACACATTTTATCTTCAAATTAAGTCTTTTTCTTAAGTCTTTTTCTTAAAATACTTCCTTTATTGATTGATTGATTGATTGGTTTCTGGGTCACATCCAGCAGCACTCAAGAATTACTCCTGCATTCAGAAATTGTCCATGGCAGGCTGGGGGACCATATTGAATTCTGGAAATCAAACTGGGTCCCTCCAGGGCCGACAGCATGCAATGCAAATGTCCTACCGCTGTGCTATCTCTCCAGCCCATTACTAGTCTTTTTTAAACATTCTAAGACTAAAAGATAGTTCTTAAGTAAGATACTAAAACTATCTTATGGATTAGAATTAAGAAAGAGGCTGCGTTACAAATAGAATACAGTATTGGCAAAGAGTTGGGAAAGGAATAGAAACTAGGATTTGTCACATGTTTCCAGATGACATCTCCCTATAAAGAACATATCTTAGGATTGGAGGATAGCTTTATAGGTAGAGTAGGACTCTTCCCTCTAAATTTTCAGATTAAATAAATAGAAAGATTTCACATAATCATAAGGTACACTTTCTGAAATAGAAATATAATTTTGAGAGCTAGGAAAAAAGAGAAAGTAGTAAAGAGTTTTCTAAACAAGCATGAAATAAAATCAAGGGAAAGTTTGTATCCTACACAATACAGCTGGCTATGCACAGATGAGAAAAATTGTATTTTAATTTATAAAATAGATTATGTAGGGAACAAAATGATAGTACAAAAGGTACTTGCATTCAGGTGACCCTGGTCCAATCCTTGGAATTGCACATGTTTTTTCTCCCCACCCACCTAATGCTCAGAATTCCTTGGAAATATAAATATACACAGAAAATGGGATTACCTGAATTCCTCCTTATGATAAAAACTTTCACTGTCTGGGAAAAGACCTTTAAAAATTGTTTTTTGAGGCCAGAGTAGGTCAGTAGCTAAGATGCTTGATTTATAGAGCTGACCCAGGTAAGGAGTGATACCTGAGTATCTTCAGCTATGACCCAGAAACAAATACAAATATAATTTTAAGAAATTACTTGGAGCCAGAGAAATAGTACAGAGGTTAAATCACTTGCCTTGCATGTGTGCAACCTAGTTTGGTTTCTCTACATTTAGAGGACCATATACAGTCCCTTAGACACCATGAGGAGAAGTGCTTCCTGAGCAGAGAGCCAGGATTAAGTGCTGAGCACAGCCATGTGTGTCACCAAAAACAAAATTTTAAAAAGTTGTATGGGATGCAAATAATGTGACTCCTTCCAAAAATGTAAAATAAAAATGTCAGCTTTGTTTGCTTGCTTGCTTTGGTGATTAGATAAGCACTCTTGGAAAATGACTAACAACTGCTCAATGATTAAGATAAAAAAGAAAGAGAAGAGGGAAAGTTAAGAGAATTGAAGGGCTAAAAATGATAATGGGCAGATATGCCTGTAGATCGGGATCCCATACGAAAGGGAACTGGAGCCAGTTAACAGAGATGTCAATATTCACATGAAAGCAATCTAGAGTGGTGTGATAGAAACCCCCATATTGCCCTAAACCTTCAGAAATTTTGACATACATGTACTTGCCAATAATTTTAGAAAGAATCAGAGATAGGCTTGGTTCAAAATTGGAATGGCCTAGAAGAAACAGAAAAGAAGTTGAGATACTGAGACAAAAGAAACATCCTCCTCAGGACCCTTACTGTGCCCCCACCTCATCCCTAAATAAATTCAGAGATGTAAAATATGGAATTAGGGATACAATCACTTTTTTAATATAATTTTTATTTTGATCATAGTGGTTTACATATTGTTGACAATAATATTATAGGTACATATTTACATAAAATCGGGGAGTTCCCATCACCGATTTGTCTTCCCTACACCTCCATGTTCATCTTACCTTCCATATCCTCCTCCCTCACCCCCTGGGGATGCTAGAATATGTGGTCCCCTCTGTACCTAGTTTACTGCTTAGTAGTCTTGATCTTGGTGCCTTCCTTATTTCCCCCTCTCACTGGGAGGCAGGACTAGATAGTTCAAGTTATGTGGTTTTGTTTGAAGAAGAGAAAAGTAGTAAACTGGGGTAAAAGTCTAATATGCTGAAAATGAGCGGAATCCTTCTAGAGACTCTCATCATAGGTTTGAGAGATGAAAAATAAAAAGAAGGTGAAACACCCCAATAGTACAAAAAGAAATGTCAAGTATCCAGTGAGCACTCCAGCCATAATCATAGGCACCACAAAAAAATCCATGGTCTTGAGTTAAAAAACATGGCAGAGCACAAAAAGAAACGAAAAGAAGAAAAATAACATATAAATATAAATGGGGACAGCAACTTCAATAACCACTCCAAAGCAAAGAAATTGACAAAAAGTAGAAAAATAAAATAAGAAATAAGAATAATAAAGATGAAGATAAAAAATGATATATAAAAATGTTTTGTGCTCTTTGCCTTTTTTTTCCCTCCTGCACTGGCACAGTAAATATTGGGGTCATTCGAAAAGGAATTCACTTGGCCTAAGCATTGTGGGGTTTCTCCATTCTTGGAGTATATTGTCACGGGATTAACTAATGACTCCGTTCAGGTTCATTTACTCTCCCGGTGGTGCTTTCGTAGTGTTTGAAAGACTTCTACTCTGTCCTGGGTGATGAAATCAGACCACTGTATCTAGAGGTCTCAGTATATGCACAGGTCCAGGAGTGGGACTTATGATGACGTCTTTCTTTGTGGTTCTAGAAGTTCTGTTCCCTCAGTGTCATTTTAATCCATCCTCTGTGGTTGGTGGTCTTGGTCTTTGCACTGATCCTAGGATGGAACCTAGGATAGCGTCTTTCATTATGTTTCCAGAAGCCCCATTCCATTGGAATTGTCTCTGCTAGACCTTTGGAACTGGGGATCATGGTTGTAGTTCAAACACTAGACTAGGGCTTTTATATTGGTCCAAAGATATATACATGTGTGTATATATATATATATATATATATATATATATATACATATATATATACATATATACCGGTCATGGTTCTAGCCATCAGTCATCTGTAAATCTTGGCTTTTGGACCAACCAAAGGGTGAAAAGTCTTCTGATTTTGTCTTATCATTAGCTGGTGAGGTAGGATAACCTGCTCTTAGGTCAAGTTGTTCCCATTTTCCTTGTTGTCAGGATATCATATTAGAGCTGGCACTTGTTGG
>PVKC010000533.1:0-38936 GCA_004027635.1 Crocidura indochinensis | reverse complement strand
ATTAAGGATGTCCCAGATGGGATTTGTTTCCTGTAGCTGTTGTGAAGAACTATGTTGATTCTATGTCTGGGATCCAGGGTTCCAGGTTCAAGGCTGGAGGGATGGTGTCTAATCACCTGAGGTCTAAGTTCGGTCCGCATGACATATTTTCAAGGTGGGAGATATCCCTGTATTGTAAACAAGTATGAGTTCTTATCCCTAGTAAATAAGAGCTCTTTTTTATATGTAAGATTTCCCCCTTTTTTTTTTAGTGTACCTTTGCAGGAAGAAACGGTGCTACTTTATATTGTCGGTGCATTTGGGGGTGGACAGAAAAGAAAACAGAAACAGATCACACATCCAAAAAGGATAAAAATAGGAATAAATGTATATGTGCTCACATATGTATATGTGGAACAAATGCTTTAAAAATGAATTAACAAAATAATTAAAGGAACAAAGTGATGCAAGAGACTACCTTACTTTTGGGAAAAAGCAGGTAAAGAGGTGGTGTAATACAGGTCTTATACTTATGTGGAAAGTATAGGTTTCCACATTGTCTTTTGGAATTTTCTTGTGGTGTGTGGGTTCCCAGGCACCTTCCCATCATACCCCCTGACCTTCTTGAGATTGGCAAAGGATTTGTGGCAGGGAGGTCTTGGAAGAGTTCTTGCATTGGGGATACTTTTAGAGCTAAGTCCGGTTTTGCGTAACAGTCCACGTTAGGGGGAGTTGGTAGGGAGGGCCGAGCAACATGATTGCCTTTTCTTGCAGGGGGCGAGGTGTGGATTTGACTGGGTGTCCCTTCGCTTGGGTGCTGGATACTGGTTCGTTGGGGTAGGAGGTCAGTCTTGATGCCTAATGGATTAAGAACTGAGGGTAGAGAGTTTTAATACGGTGGGAAATCTGGATGGGATTGAGGAGTGAAGAGATAGTTGGATTTCCAAAGGGGGGAAAGGGGAAAGTTTATGGAAGGGGTAGGAAAGAAGAAAAGAGAAAATACATTAGAAAGAAAGGGAGAAGAGAAAAGAAAAAAGAGAAATAAAAAAGAAAATAGTGAGAAGAGAGGGGAAAATAGCAAGGGAATGCTAGTTTGCTTGAATGTGTTCGATGAGTAAGGCCTGTAGTATAAGTCTGTACGTCACAGTTGCTGCTTCGGTGGTCTGACTGGTCACGTGCTTCAAATCCTAAAAGAAGGTATAACCTAGGGATAAAGTGTATGTTAAAAAAGAGTTTTCTCGGAACATTCTCGTAGTGCAAGCTGGGTATGGTATCTCGTGTGACTGAGCCCAGAGTTGCCATCCTGGGCACCCTTTGAGATACAATCACTTTTTATTAAAATCTTTAAAGGGGGCCAGAGCAATAGCACAGTCGGTGTTGCCTTGTACACAGCAGACCTAGGTTCGATCTCCAACATCCCATATGTTCCCCTGAGACTGCCAGAACAATTTCTGAGTGCAGAGCCAGGAGTAACCTCTGAGCGTTGCTGGGTGTGGCCCCAAAACAAAAACAAACTAAAACTTTAAAAAATGACTCTGACAATGATAGTTGGAAATAATCAATCTGGAGATGAATTGGGTGCTGAAAGGAGATCAAGTGATATTTATGATACCCTTTCAGTAAGGGAGAGAGAGGGAGAGAAAGAGAGATCTGCCACAAGAGGCAGGCAGGGATGGTAGACATTGGTTGATGGAAATGTGCACTGGTGAAGGGTTTTGTAGATTATATGACTGAAACTCCATCAAGATCAACTTTGTAACTCTATTTTATGGTGACTCAATTAAATTATTTATTTATTTATTTATTTATTCTTAAAAATGGCTCTGAACCTGAGGCATAATACAGAGGTTGATGTTGTGTCTTGAGGGCACTCAGCCCTAGTTAGAGCTCCTTCCTATTGCAAAAATTTCCCCCAGAGGAACCAGTAGTGAGCACTGAGCCTAGAGTAAGTCCTGAGCATTATTGGATGAGGCTCAAAGAAACAAACAAAAGTGATCTTGACATTTAAATTGCACAATCATTGCTTAAATTTCACTGGGAACATTTTAATTTCCCATGCAGTTATTTTCATGTCTGGTGTGTTTCATTACCATATACATTTATAACATGCAAAAATAAGTACATTACTTTCTTTGTTAAAATTCTTTTATTTTTTATTTTTATTAAATAAGTTATCTTTATGTATTATCAATTTAGTGTTTCAGAAAATTTTATCAATTTTACTTCCCACATAAACACAGTTAGTTGAATTTTCTACCTTAGTACCAAAACTAAGGCATGTTGTTTTTTTGTTTGTTTTACTTTTATTTTTAAGTTATAATCCTTATAGAAAAAAAAGTTAAGCATTGACTAAATCATGGATTCAATGTTGGAATTTTAGCCATGTACATATTCAAAAGAAATTGCCTCTTCACCAAGCAGAGAATTTTAGTCAGAAAATCAGAGAGGAAATAATTATTCTCTTCATCCCATGGCATCTTGAGAATCATTTTAAAACTGTGGTTCTTTCATCCAACCAAAATGATATAGAACCATTAAAGTACAAAACATTTGCTTAAATTTGCTTCCCTATATCTACAAATATCCCAGCTATACAGTGTTTGCTTTTAAAAGAGGCCAAGTGTTCACTCTGGAGATAGGAGGGGTACTGGAAAGTGGTACAGTGAGAGGCATAAAACCTATCAGTAACATTATTGTAAACTATAGTGGATGAAAGGACAAAAAATAATGTTTGTATTTGCCTAAGAGACAGGATAGGGGAAGGGGTAGGAGGGAAACTGGAGACTGTGAGGGAGGGAAATGGATACTGGTGAAGGAATTCATGATGAAATATTGTATGCCTGAAACTCAATCATGAATAATTTTATAAATCATAGTGTCTCAATAAAAGCAATTGAAAACATAATAAACGTTTTAGAAAATGGCCAGTGTTGGTCCGAAAAGAGGGACTCAGTATACTGAGCAAACACATTCTTGTATCAATCCTAGCAGGACACATAAATTAGAAAACTTCTAACACTGTCAGGTGGTGCCCCGAACCAAAAATAAACAAAAAATAGATGAGGTGCCACCCTGGAATGCCAGGAAGTGAACCATCAATCCACAAAGTGCTTACAGTTAAGACAAGAAAACTCTAACAACAAAGATAACTCAATGGACTTCTTTGCAAGCAAGAGGTCTGGGTCTCTTGTACCACATGGTTTCTTGAGCACCTCCAGGAGTGAACCCCAAGCATGGAGCTGGGGTAGACCCAGAGGACTGCTGTGTGTGACCCAAAGCTCAAGCTGCCCCCTAAAGAAAGAAATCTTTCCTAATCCTTATTGGTTAAAAAAAAAAACAAAAAACAATCACAAATTGATTTTTAAAAAGGAAAAAAAAGAAACTAAAAAAAATACTGTGTTTTGTTTTATGTGTTAGCAGTGATTTTTAGATTTTCTTTCAAACATTTTGGTGTGGGGATTAGTGAAATTCAGTATTGTTTGTTTGTGGCTTTAAAGAAAGTTGCAATTTGCTTCCTGCCTCATGGCTCTTCATTATAATGAATGGACTATTCTTAAAGAGGCCACTTCCAGCAGAGCCAAGCAGATTTAGAGAATAACTAAGCCCAAAAATATTGTGGTCTACGTTGCTCTGGGTTGGTGGTACTCTGAGGCTGGCCCAGAGTACTGGTGGGGTCGAGGTGTGGTGAGAATAAGCATAAGGTACTGGAAGCCAAACTCAGAGCCTCCCCAGCACTTCATATGGTCCCCTAAGCCCAGGGAGGTGGGGATCCTTAAGTGCAGAGCCAAGAGTAAACCCTGAGCACTGCAGTTTGAGCTCCACCAACCCACCTCCAAGGGGGGTGGGGTGGGGAATGTTTAATAAAACAGATTCTGGCAACTATAATCCTTAACATTATCCTTTGAGGAAAAAGGAATTTCAGATGCACTTCATTCCAAGTTCTGTGTGTTCTCTCATTATATATAGAAAGTAGTAGATGAGATCAATATGTTGTCAGCAGTGCAATGAGGTATCAGGATGACAGTTTGCCTTCTAAATATATTTTCTACCTTGTCTGCATAAGCAATTCATATTACTTCTTTCTGAACTAAGGATCATAGAGTCTAGAAAAGTATGGTGCTGAACCCGCCACAAAGGAATGCCTCAGAACAAAAGAATATCATCTTCATTCCTATGACATAGGAAGTTTAGAACTAAGTATAGATATTTTAAGAGGGTCAAAACTATCTTGTTAAAATGGCTTTGGTTAAGTGATATGCTCATATTTGGTTATTAAAAAATATTAACTACATTTAAGAAGACATGTCATATTGAAATGAGAAATGAGGTAGGTTATTTCTTCTCAAAGTGCATGACGAGGGGCCCGGGAGATAGCATGGAGGTAAGGCGTTTACCTTTCATGCAAAAGGTCATAGGTTCGAATCCCGGTGCCCCATATGGTCTCCTGTGCCTGCCAGGAGCAATTTCTGAGCATGGAGACAGGAGTAACCCCTGAGCACTGCCGGGTGTGACCCCCCCCCCAAAAAAAAAAAACAGAAAGTGCATGACGAAATAGTTCATATGGTCTTGTGATTTTAACACACAATGTTTATAAAGGCTTTGAAACATGGGAGGGAAATAAAGCTTTATTATACTATATTTTTATGTTTTTAAGATTCAAAGAAATAGTAAGTACTTTGCAAAGTTTTTTTTCAAATTGATCATTGGCATTCTTAAAAGAATTTCATGCCTTTAAAATTCAAATTTGCGGACCCGGGAGATAGCATGGAGGTAAAGCGTTTGCCTTTCATGCAAAAGGTCATCCGTTCGAATCCCGGTGTCCCATATGGTCCCCCGTGCCCACCAGGAGCAATTTCTGAGCATGGAGCCAGGAGTAACCCCTGAGCACTGCTGGGTGTGACCCAAAAACCAAAATAAATAAATAAATAAATAAAAATTCAAATTTGCAAAATGAATTTTAAAATATATTGAAAATTGCCATTAAAATGGTTATCACAGTTATTTAGATCATCTAGAATTTTAAAAATTGGTCCAGGGTCCAGAGCAGTGGCACAAGTGATAAGGCGTCTGCCTGGTGCTTGCTAGCCTAGGATGGACCGCGGTTCGATTCCCCAGTTTCCCATATGGTCCCCCAAGCCAGGAGCAATTTCTGAACGCATAACCAGGAGTAACCCCTGAGAGTCACTGGGTGTGGCCCAAAAACCAAAAAATTAAAACATTAAAAATAAAAATAAAATGGTCCAGAAATAATTTAGTGGGCTAGAAGATACTTTGAAATCAAGAGAAGAATAGCTTTCATCTACAGCACTTTGTTACTTACATCCATGCACCACTACTATCAACCCCCAAATGCAAAGCCTGGAGTAGCCCCTGAACATTATGTCAGACAGGTGTGGCCCAAAACCAAAGCAAACAACTGAACAAAATAAAAAACAAGATAACAATCAACAAAGAAAAAAATAATCAAGATTTATTTTTTTAATTTGATACAATAAACTTTGAAACAAAGGCAGAGCCATTTTTAGGGCAAAAATGTTCTCATTCAAGAATCATCACCAGGATTATCCTCATACCAATTCAATAAGGCTAAGAAATGGCATTTTTAAGTAGATCACCAACACTTTGTTAAAAATATTTCATTGGGGAGAATTTTTTTATTTTAAAATTTTTGTTATATTAAAATTCAAAAATAAAAATGTATATAAAACATAGCTTCACACATAATTAAAGGAAAGAAAAGCACCAGAGGATAAACTTGTAAGTGCTGATAAGGCTACCAATATTAATAGACCCGTTTCAATAATAAGAATGTAAAGTAGAACTACTGTTTGTTTGTTTTTTTTTAGAGACTATTTGCTCCATACTATTAAGTTTCAGAATGATTATGCCTTGAACTTGATATTTCCACTTCCAGGAATTTATCATATACACATAGTTGGATGTATTTATAAAGGCATCTATCCAAGAATGTTCACTGCGGCATGTTTGCATTTTAAAAATTGGAATACTATCAGTAGAAGGTAGGTTTTATATATTGTTAAATCTATGCAATGGCTTAGTAAATAGTCAATTGAAAAAGCAAAGTATCTTTTCCTGTGTAGATCTAGAAAAAACTTCAGTAGGCTAATTAAAAGACAAACAATAGGGCCAAGAATATTGTTCAGTGGTAGCCTGTGTACGTTTTGCATGCACGAGGGCCATTAGACCCCAGGCACTAAAACAAAACAAAAACAACAAAGTCAAATGCAAACCATTTTGTAATGTATTTCCCATTTATAGTGGAAAAAAAAGCTGATAAGGTAAATAGATATAGAAAGTTCAGAGAATACAAATATATAAATGGTTCTTAAAAGGTATAGAGAACAAAGACCTAACAGCTTCCTCAAACTGATGGTACAATGTGCTACAAATTAAGTGGCTTGATACCACAGAAATTTACTTACTCTTAGAATCCAGCATGATTCTAGAAATCAGAACTGAGGGTGCATCCTCTGGGAGCTGTGAAGGAGACTAGGTTTTGTCTTTTAATTCTCACTCCAATCAAAGGCCAGCCACACTCAATGTTCCTTAACTTTTAGAGCCATCTTGTCCATCTCTGTCTTCACAACAACTTTATATTTGGCAGGGGGAGTAGAGAATATTGGGCTACACTCAGTGATGCTGGGCTTTGAGCAGGAAATGGAACCCCGGTCAGCAATGGTCAAGGCAAGTAAGTGCCTTACCCATTTTTATTTTAACCCTCCAGCCCCACAACCTACTCCTTTCAAGAAAAGTAGTGTGATTCTTTTTCCAGTTTAAGAACATTATGACTATCTGTAGTGACTCTATTTTCATATAGGTTGTACTTTAAAGTACTAGGGGATAACTCAGAGTATCATTTTGGAAGAATATCCTTAATCTATTAAAGAAAAATGGGGCCATTCTGGTCTTAAAGGGGAAAAAATTAAAAAGTAGTTAATAAGAAAAAACTTCTGCTTAACAGACACAGGCATGATTCAGTAATATTTATGGTTTTGATCTCTTCTAAGATAAACATTTGGACAACAAATACCATGCTGTATAAACTATTCAAATCACAACACGTGGCATTTAATTAATTTTAACAAATGTTTCCATCTACTCAGAAGACTTTCTTTTGGTTAAAAAGACCATATAGTTAAACTCTTAAAAAAATAATAGTTAAAATTAGATACTTTTATTTCATGGTGTCTCTAAGGTAAAAGGCTATGCAGTTATTAGGAAAAATGAAGTCATGAACTGTGCTTATATATGGATGGATATGGAGACTATTATGTTTAGTGAAATGAGTCAGAAGAAAAAAGATAAACATGGAATAATTTCACTCATTTAAGTAATCTATAAAAATAAAATATAGTATTGTAATAATATTCAGAGATAATAGATATGAGGGCTAGGAGGAGCAATACCTGGTACAGAAACTGGTACATATACACAAAGGAATAGTATGCAGTCATCAGGAGAGATGAAGTCATAAAATTTTCCCATATGTGGATGTACATGGACTCTATTATGCTGAGTGAAATAAGTCAGAGGGAGAGATATAGACACAGATTTCTCTCATTCATCTATGTATTTTAAGAAAAATAAAAGGCATTATTGTAATAATGCCCAGAGACAATAGAGATCAGGGCTGAAGGACTGGCTTACTATACAAAGCTCACTACAAAGAATTGTGAGTGCAGTTAGAGAAATAACTACACTGACAACTATGGTGACAATGTTAATGAGTGAGCATAGAAGTAGAAGGGAAGAGATGGGAAGTCCTAAATAAAGGAGGTGGGGGACATAGATTGGGGATATTGGTGATGGGAAGGTTGCACTGGTGAAAAGGCTGTTCTTTTTGAGACTGAATCCCAACTACAAATATGTAAAAAAGAAGAGTAAGAAAAAGATATTCACATTTTGTCAAATGCTAAATAAAGTTTATTTAAAAGAAAAAATAAAGTGGAGCAGTGCCATTAGGGTAGAGAAGGGATCACTCTGGACAATAACTGGGTGTTGAATGGAGATAAAGTGATATGCAAGGTACCCCCTCATTAATAATAGTGTAAAAGTGCCTACAAAATAAAAGGATGGGGGGAAGTTAAAAACTTCCCCCAGAGGCATGCATGGGGAAGGAAAGAGGGGAGACATTGGTGGCAGGAAAAGTTCACAAGTAAAAGGTGGTATGCACTGTAAGACTGAAAGCCAATCATGAACAACTGTATAACCATGGTGTTTAAATAAAAGGGAGAGAGAGAGAGAGAGAGAGAGAGAGAGAGAGAGAAACAGAGAGACAGAGACAGAGACAGAGAGAGACTATAAAAATGTAAGAGTCACGATTGAGGAGATAACAAAAGCTACAGTCAGCACATGATTAGCATGTGAGAACTCCTAAAATCTATTCCCATCACCACAGGATGCCTTAAGCTCTACTTGTCATGACCTGTGGCTTCCTGAGTACCATGAGTCTAAGCACCAAACACACAGGCTTGCATTGCTAGGCTTGGCATCACTGACAATGGCTCAGAGACTCCCTTGCACTGCTAGGAGAGTGAAGGAACTTATAAAAACATTTTGGAATAACATCCATATAAAAAAAAAAAAAAGAACAGATGCCAACACAGAAGTAGTGTTGGCACAAGAAAGAAGCAATAACCATCAGTCATAATATTTGTGACCACAAAGTCACTGACATTGATCCTCAAAAATATACCTATCAGGGCTTGAGAGAAATTTTAGAGGGTTGGATGTTCACCTTATACCCATTCTACCTAATTTCAATGGTTCCCCAAGCTCTAATGAGAATGATCCCTGAGCACTAAGTCAGAAGTAGTCCCTGAGATCAGCTTACATACTTTCAAAACAAACAAAACCAGAAAACATACTTTGTTCCCAGAAAATTCTTACATGTGATTTAACTAATATATATTTTGGGGGTTATTTTGTTTTGTTTTGTTTTGTTGAGCCACACCCAGATTTGCTTAGGGGTTTCTCCTGGCAGGACTCAGGGGACCATATGGAATGCTTGGGATCAAATGCAAGTTGACTGCATGCAAGGCAAGCACCTACCGCTGTATTGTACTATAGCTCTAGCCCTGATTTGACTAATTTTATAAGAAAATATTAGATACATTTTACAGCTTTTATTTGATGATTGAAGGCTTAGTTCCAGAATATTCCTGAAGAGACATATTTTCCCAGGGAGAATATTAATAACAAAAATGCTATTTTGTGTATATAAGGAAAAGCTGAAAATAAAAGGGGAATTTTGGTGGGAACTTTGTCAAAAAAATGTTTTCAAAACTTAAATGCATCAGACAGCTTGAATAAAGGCACAAATTTTCTGTGTGAAATGATTCCATAAACGTGTGACAAATTGCTCCATTCACAGTTACTCTGCCAGATTTTGTCACACAGTATGGGAGACATTAATAAATATATGTCAGCCTGTCATTCCTACACAAAATATTCCCTTCACACAAATAAATAGCAGGTTAGAGGCTACAATGACTATCTTTGTCTGAAAAACACTCACTCAATTTGTAGATGCGTGTTTACTTGAAGGGTGAATCACACAAAACTCATACCTGGACAAAAACAATGATACTTTTTTGAAAATTAGATGGATCTCTGAAGCTCTCAGAAATACTTCAGAAAAATGCAATCATGAGTCACTTGGGCTCTCAGCAACAGTCATAGAATGATATGCATTATAAGATGAAGTTCTAATATGACAAATTGAACTAATAATCAAAGCAATTTTGTTACCCAAATGTACAGTGAGGTAGGTCATGAAATTGAAGGTCTGAATTTATGCTCTCTAATGAAATCATAAAAATAAATATAGTAAATATAGTATTTCTTCATTACTTCTGCAATTTAAAAAACTTCCCAGGGTAATTAAGGAACAAAAATGATTGCTTCACAGTTGAAAGAAAAAATAATGAAAAATTTAAAATTTCCCCCAATTATAAAATAATTAATTAAAATTTTAACCTTTACAATAACATCTATAATTGACTTTTAATAAAAACTAATGATTATTAATACAAATTAAAGATTATGATTATATTTATCATCTGTCACTATCAATAGCATTATTCAGTCATTGTATTCTGGTGGGCTTAACTAGGATTTTCAGTTGAGGAAACAATTCTATTACCTGGAATGAGCAATTTAATGCCAATTATCAACTTTATTTTATTTTAATTCTATCTTATTATTATTCTCTTTAATAAGTTTATTTTAAAGTACTTTGTTGGGTTATGCCTGTGTTTCCCTTTAATGATGATATTTATAAAAATATTTGTGACTGGGGAACCAGAGCAGTGGTGCATCAGTAGGGCATTTGCCTTGAGCGTGGCTGGCCTAGAATGGACCATGTTTAGATCCCAGATGGTTCTCAAAGCCATAAGTAACCCATGTGTCACCTGGTGTGGCCCCCAAAAACAAAAGAAATATTTATGACTGCATATTTACAATTAAGTAAAATTTAGAGAAAATGTTAAGGATTAGAACCTTTAATAAAGTAGTATTGAAAGGAGAAAATATTTGTTTTGGGGTTTTTTTCTGGTGGGGATGGTTGGTTTTTGGATCACACCCGGCAGTGCTCAGTGATTACTACGAGCTCCACACTCAGAAATCACTCCTGGCAGGCATAGGGGACCATATGAGATGCCGGGATTAGAGCCACCATCATTCTGTATGCAAGGCAAACGCCCTACCATCATGTGATCTCTCTCAGGCCCCAGAAAAGAGGGAATATTTGGAGTAAGGATATCAATAATCAGTTCTATGTTGGATAAACATATGCCTTCCATGTAGTGAGTCAAGTGCCAGTCTCCATGTTTGGGTCAACAATACAAAGTATATGAGACACTAATCCCAATAAACTAACTTATAACCTTAGTTATACCCTCCGGATTTATGTAATTATAGTCTGTGTTCATTACATAATCATGAATTTACCTAATGGGATATTACTCTGATGACATCCCCATTGTTAAACAAGTGAAGACAGTACATTACCAAAAGTGACTGATGGAAGCGCCATTTATCCAGAAAAGGGATGTCCAAAAATAAAAAATAACAAAAATAACAACAAATGGGACTAGAGCAATAGCACAGCGGTAAGTCATTTGCCTTTCACTCGGCTGACATAGGACTGACAATGGTTCAAGGCATCCCATATGATTCCCCCCAAGCTAGGAGCAATTTCTGAACGCATAGCCAGGAGTAACCCCTGACCGTCACAGGGTGTGGCCCCAAAACAAAAACAAAACAAAACAAAATAAAGCAAAAACAGAAGAGCGATGTTCACAATTTGCCAAAGCAAGTATTCTTTAGTATTATCTCATTTCAAATAGTACTGTAAAATAATCCCCCTCTTTCTCACTATTCCTTCAATAAAAGGATCTCTTTTTTTCTCTTTTATCTAGTACAGAATATTCTGCCATTCTTCTCAAAAATAGTTTATAGTATTGTCCCTCTCTTGATTATACTTAGCCAGAGTTGGTTTAGGACTAGGTTTTGTAAAATCAGGACTTTTATCTTATAATGGCCAATTTGGGTTTGGGTTTTGGCACCCTAGCCTATAAAACCGTAGAGGGTTTTTCCACTTTCCAAGTTTTCTTAACTGACTGATGACACATCCGGAAACAAGAATCTCTGTTTTTCTTCTCGATAATTTTCTTTCTTCTGGCAGAGTGGCATGTGAAAGCTAGTTAAAACATGTTTTCCAAGTTAGAGTGATGCAGGGTGGGGCTGAATGCAGGCGTTCATGCTGGAGGTCCTGGTTCAAATCCTCAGCATCACACAGTTCTTTGAGCAGCATCAAGAACAATCCCTGTGCATAGACTGGGAATGGCCTCTCAGCACCACCAGTTGTGGCCCTAAGCCAACAAAAGCAAAAGCAACTTATTATTTAAACACAATCATATAAGTCTTCTAACTTTTTCCCTTTGCAACTTGATGGGTCTGGGGTCTGGGGGATAGCAGGTAGGACACTTGTCTTTTTCTGGTTGACCCAGGTTCAATTCCTGACAACCTAAATCCCTAGTACCACCAAAAATGATTCCTGAGTGCAGAGCCAAAAGTAAGCCCAGAGAACTACTGGATATAATTAAAAAAAAATTAAAAAAGACAATACAACCTCTGTCATATACCTGGCTGAATGTACTCAGGCAAGAAATTTTACAACTCACAGCCTATTTTGTTAATCTTAAAAAAAAGTAGTACAATGTCCTTTTGGTGATTCTAATTTCTTCCTTGGTTCTATTTCATACTTTCTCTCTGTGCTCAAAGTCTATGATAATTTAATAATGCTCAGTAAGTCTAACTTAGATTCCCAATTACATTCTATTCCTGCACAAACTTGGCATGCAAACATATTGTATATCATTATTGAATCAGAATCTTTAACTATAAAGCCTTTGTTAATGTTCCATTATTTTCAGTTATATTAAAAGAATAAAAGTGCAAACAACCAAAAAATAAAGAAAAATCTAATTAAAATTATCAAAACAGAAACTCTGTGATTGGGTCTGAATTCATGCTTTGCAGGCAGAAGGCCTATGATGATTCTTGGCACTTCTTGGTCTCCTGAGTGCCTGTGGTAGTGATCTAAAGTACAGAGCCAGGATTAAAGCATAAGTTTCTCATGTATGAGGCCCTGGATTCTATCCCTGGCACCACAATATGAATTTGATGTTTAACTTATTATAAATCTTATGCTTGTAATAAAATTTAGGACAGTATAATTTAGAAATATAAAAATGTGAAATAATTGCCTTATTATTTAAGAGTTATAGAACTTTAATTATTTTGTCAATTTAAATTCAAATTAAAGAGAAAATATAGTATTTTTAAATTTCCTTATGAGGATTGCCTCTATTCTTAACTATTTCTTTTTCACCTTTTTTTTATTGACCTCACCTCCCCAAAATTGAGGCTTTTCATATAGTGTTAAGTTATATGGATCTATAAAAAAAAAAACAAGCTTTTTATTTTACATTGGGGAATGAATACAAAAGCAACTAGAGGTTTACAGTAATTTACCTAATAATTGCTATGCTAGGCAGAAGCACATTACATTGCTCTGTGGGACCTTGCTCAGCTCATGTAGAAGTCATGGAGAACTGTTCAGAAAGGCAGAATCTAAACCAGAATCTCATATGTGAATGATAAAAAGAAACAGAGGAGGAATAAAACATCAACTTATCCCTTGTATCTTCTCTTTCCTTTGTAATAATCACACTCTAAGTAATAAACATGGGTCCTCTTCATAACCTCACCTTCAGAAGTGACACTTCTGGATAGGTTTTGTCTTTTCCTTTTGGGGATGCCTAACTTACCCATTTACTTTATCATTTTATCTTTCTTGTATCTCTGAAATTTCCACCAGTCTGGTACTCTACTTTCTAAATTTCCTGTTTGTCTTATCTTATTCAATTTTTCCTCTCCTCATCTTATGCATGGTTCAACTACTGGGACTATTACTAGAATTTATCTTCGAAGTCATATTTTGTGCAACTATTATTTTTTAATGTTTTTATTAATGTAATATTGGAATATACTTGTATATGTGCTTTGTGGATACATTTCACACTTATTTAGGATATATGTCACCATACTGCACCTATTGTCAAAGAATCCATATCTATTTACCACAGTCTATAGCATTTCCTTCTCCCTTTAATCCCTATATCCTCTTCACCACTGGCAACCTCATTTCTGAGGTTAAAGTCCAAGAATTTGTTTTTGTTTGACTTTGTATGTTCCTTTGCTTTACTTTTCTATATCCCCAGATATCGGTGAGATCATCTAGTATTTGCTTTCTCCTTTTTACTTATTTTGTCTAGCATGACCCTTTTCGCTCAGTGAACATTCTTTTCATGATCCAAAACACAAGATATCATGGTTTTTTATAGCTAAGTAGGATTCTGTTGCACACACAACTGAGTAGTATTCCATTGTGTGTATTAACCACTCATCTGCCACTGGGCATTGGAAATGTATCAATATCTTAGTTATGACAAAGAGCATAGCTAGGAACATAGGTGTGCACAAGTCTTTTCAAATTAGCCTTTTTGTGTTCTTGGGAATACCTAGGAATGAGTTGCTGATCAACAGATGCATTTTTAGTGTTTTGAAGACCTTCACTATTTTCTATAGAAGCTAGAACAATGCACAGTCTCACCAACAATATATGAGGGTCCTTTACCTCTATACTCTTTTCAGTACTTTATGTTTTCAGCCATTTTGAGATAGGTCATTCTCACAGGTATGAAGTGATACCCCCTTGTCATTTTTATTTCATTTCTCTGATAAGTATTTTCTAATAATAATTAACTTTGTTTGTTTGTTTGTTTTGTTTGTTTTTTGGGCCACACCCTGTGACGCTCAGGGGTTATTCCTGGCTATGCACTCAGAAGTCGCTCCTGGCTTAGGGGACCATATGGGAAAGCTCCTGGCTTAGGGGACCATATGGGAAACCGGGGGATCGAACCACGGTCTGTCCTAGGCAAATGCAGGCAAGACAGGCACCTTACCTCCAGCGCCACCTCCCGACCCCAATAATTAACTTTTTATGGCCGTGTTGACCATCTGTATGTCTTTTATAAGAAGTGTTAAGCTTTTCTGTTCATTATTTGTTTCCCTGTGATTGAGTCTTGTTATTTCTTTATGTATCTTAGATATTAGCATTTTTCAGATATACCAGTATACTGTACAAATAATATCTCCCTTTTATTGGTATATCTTTTCTTTTTTTCTTCAGGGAGCCATATTCAATAGTGATCAAGACTTACTCCTGGTTCTGAGCTCAGTCATCAGTCCTGGAGTAACTTGGGGATGATATACAGTGCCAGGAACTGAACTGGGGTTGACTACATACATGCAAGGTAAGCTCCTTAGTTCCTGTACTATATCTCCAACTCATGATTTCTTCCACTATGCAGAAGGTTTTTGGTTTTTATTTGTTTAATCTTGCCTTTATTTTCCCTTGCTGTTGGATCTAAGATGTCACTGAGGCCTATTTTGTGAAGTTTAATGCCTGTTTCTTTTATTTATGGTTCTAGGACTGATGTCCAAACCTTTTGTCATTTTGATTGGTTTGCTTATTTATTGCTTGGCTGATTTTAGAGTCAGATTCTGCAGTGCTCAGGGTTTGTTCCTGGATATGGCTCACTCTTGGTGGGGTTCTAAGGACTATACATATGCATATGTATAATCTATATATGGAAAGTCTAGTAGTCTACCCTCTGTATCTCTCTGACCTTTTAATGTATTTTAATTAATTTTTGTGTATGATATACAAGAGTGCTGTAGTTTGATTATTTTACAAGTGACTAATCACTATATCTAATATTCATTGAAGAGAAGGCTCTCTCTGTTCTATGATCTCGACCTTTTTTGCTAAAAAATATCTGAGTATATGTATGAGACATTAATTCTAGGTCTTCAGTGCTATTGCATCGATCTGAATGCCTATTTTAACTTTAGTGTACCGGAGCAAGGTTAGCTTATTTCCCTCCAAGAGATCTGACAGAGAACTGACAGTTTCATTGGGAGCTTCTAACTATTAAGTCTACTATCATTAACCCTCTATCATGTCCAGATTCTGAATCAACAGCCACTTCCATTTCTCTAGTTAATATATAATGCTCTGATCAACTGAGGTGATGATGGAAAGTGAAAAATGGAAGAGATATGAGCTCTCATTTTTATAGTGGACACCAGATAGCCGGAAGGATTCACTGACTAGTGTTTTATCCTTAAAGAGGCTCCACCTATCAAACCTTTCCATTTACTTCCTGGTCCAGCCCCAAGCTTGTATCTATCTTTTGTATCTCCTTTTGTTCTCTGAATCTCTCCAGGGCTCTGCAAGTGTGAACAGCTTCAACTATAGTCTCTTCATGTCAAAGGGTAGGAAGTTCGAGATTGTTTGGCTTCCTCCTCCCTAATCAAACAATGCTTTTACTTGTTTCCTTTTCTATTATTTAATGATATGTTCAAATAGTTTGCCTGCTGAAGCTCTCCTTGTCTTCCTGTATTTATAATAGTTTAGTGAGAATTTGAGAGAAAGCAGGATGGGTGAGTTCAATTTGTCCTTTTAAACTCAAGAATATTATTTGCAATTTAGATGGGCAATGTTTTAGTTCATATAATTATTTAGCTTAAATTATTCCATTGGATCATAAATGGAAGAAGAATACTTTCTAATTAATAAGCATGATATAAACAGAATGAAAGATACAAATATAAGGCATTATAAGTCAGAATTATCTTGAGTATGTCTATAGTTACCAGTTAAACCTATGCTCTGCCCTCTTCTTTTGTAACCTTATTTTAATTCTTTAAGTCAGAAGCCAAAATGCAATAATAAGATATCAGAAAAAACTTGAGCCCATGCAAATCTTAGCCCTGCTCTGTTCCTCCATGATGCTTTGCCCAATACCTCATGGTACTTAAAAAAAAGGGTGTTACAGATTTATAAAAATTTTATGCCAAATACAAGCCAACATCTTTAGTTCAAAAGGTCATATATTTTTGCATTTTCATACACAACACAGCACAGCTGAACCAACAGCTATGGTTTTAAATCTCTTTACTTTGTAGAAAGAGTTCACATAGTTAAATAATTATTCTTTTGTTCACTTATTTGCATTCTTCCTTTTCCCTTCAAACCTCAACAAATGCACTCTAGATGGGGTAAAAACAGGATAGATTCTTAAGAACCAAAATCTTTTAAATATGTACAGATGCATTCCCTCAAGGAGAAAATATTTTTTATTTAAAATATCTGGCCAAGTCTTTGATTAGGATGATAAAACAGGGTACAAAAGGCTTAAGGTGAAATAAAGATATGTCACTAACAAAAATTTAATAACAACCTAAGATAGAAGAGAGCAAACACAAGAGATTCTAAATTATTTTGCACATGAAATGAGTAGAAATTTTGAGGACTGAGAAAAAAGATGGTTCCATCTCAGAGTCAAGAATAGAACTTGAATAATGAGGTTATCCAATATTCAAATATACATGCTGTCCTAGTACATATATTTAAATAATTTTATATATGCCAATTAAAAGTATTTTAACATACTCTATATATGTTCAAATACATTAAATATTTTAAATGTGTCCAAATAAATATTATTCATTTTTATACACCTTTAGAAAAGACAATTGCAAGCACAAAAAATTAGTTGGGTTTCACAATGAAGGTAGAACAAATTGATGAAGAAAGCTGTTGAGTTTGAAATGGTACAAAGCTGAAAAGGCAGACAAGGAATTGTAGAGTGAAGTATAGACTGAAGAAAAAAAAAAGGTATCAGAAACAAGAGTTCCAAGCTAATAGTGGCCATGAAAACTGTAAATCATCTACCCTAGAGAATCCACAAGAGATAGGAAGGAACTCAGGGTTTCCACTTGAAGTTTATAATCCTCGGTTGACATCTGGGTTAGTTTTGTGCAATGTCTCTGAGCCTTTAAAAAATGCAAGCAAGACCTGTGGTTGACAAAAAGAGACTGAATCTTATCCAGTATCTGCTTTTGATGAGGACCAAGTGAATAAGTTATTTAACCTAAGTAAGGACACAATAAGATGAATGCCTCAGGATATTCCCTTCCTGAATGTGTTCTGGGGTAATTTGAATTAACTTTTAGGAAAGGGCTGGCTAAAGTGGGCTGTTGAAGGAAAGTAAATGCTGGAGGGGAGACTGGGCTTGATGACCTCCAGGTTCTTATGATCCTAAAAATTTTTGATTCTAGGAATGATGCAGACTCACACCATTTAAAATTTCTCAAAAATCTAATTAATGTTAAACTGATACTATGCTTATCACCTCAAAACTGAGCAAGTTTTCAGCAGAATCACTGAAAGGCCTTGTCTTGTTCAAGCAAGTAGGGTAATAGAGAACTTGCAGTAAAACATCACAGTATTTCCTGTTGGATAAACTCTACTGATCTCTAAACTCACCCAAAATTGAACTGAGGATTCAGAACACAGCTCCAAAGCCAGGAAGAGTGAGCTGAGTTGGAAGAAGGGAGTTTACTCTCTTACACAGAAACCTCTTTCTGGTCAGGAAGGCTGGGCTTTAATTTTATGAAAAGGTTGGCATGCTTAGTTATTATTTTATTTATGCTGCTCTCTCAGAAATATCCTCCAGGGACTTGCATTTTTAATTCAAGATGTGGTCTTTATTTTAGGAATCAATCAGTAAAAAAAAAAAAAGGGTCTCCCTAACCTGTCATTTTCCTTTTCTATTTTGAAGCTCTCAGTATGGGAGTTAACTACTCCCAAAAAAGCATTTGGAAAATTCCTGGTTAGGCCACTTGCTTGTTTTCTGAATGATGTTTGTGGTCAGCTATAACATATATAGCATGCCTTCTTCTTTTTGCTGCCTTTTTCATGCATGTTTTTCTTATTTTTGCATTTCTATGGAAGTGATTAAATATTATTTGGTTTCAAGCTGATGTAGACATTGTGGAGATGTAGAAAATATTTTCTAGATGAAACGCAACATATACATGGATACCCATGCATGCAATCATAAACACACATACATATGTGTACAAAATTCCTAAAATATGTACTGATAGCTTTTGTTTAATTCATTTTCCTTTATTTCTCTTTTTATTTTATTGACTACTTTTTCTTTTTCTTTTTTCTTTCCTCTTGCATTCTATCTTTTCCGTCTTTGTTTCTCTAGTAAGGAGGGACAGAAGTGATGAAAGGTAATATTTTCATTTCACTTTAAGCATGCCTTCTAATAGAGCAGAGTGATAGCCCGGTAGGTCATTTGCCTTGCTTGCTGCCAACCTGAGCTTGATCCCAGCATCTCAAGTGTTCCCCAGAGCCTACTAGGAGTAATTTCTGAACAGAGTCAAGAAAAATTTCTGAGCCACTGGGTGTAGCTCCCAAAACCAAACCAACAAAAGTACTCCATGGAAGGACTGAAACAATAGTACAGCAAGCTGTCATTGCAAGTGGTAGTCCTATTGGATCCCCAGTATTCCATACAGTCTCACAAATTTCCACCAGGAGTAATTTTTGAGTGCAGAGCAAGGATATATATTGCTGTAGTGGTCCCCAAATAAAAATGTATTCTATTTATTACTTCTTAGAGAGTTTAATTGTAATATTTTACTTCATTGCTATCTAACCCAGTAGTTGGCTCTTCATATTGGTTATAATTGAAAGATCATATGGGTTAATATTAATTACAAAATGTAATTAAAGAAATATTCAGTAATTTTTTCTGTCCATATTCTTTACTTGTTAAGGAACACAAATAAATGATTTGTTCTTATTCACTATTATTAAACAGGTCAAATCTATTTTCAATTCTGTAACACCAGTTGCTTTGAAGTGGGTGTATTTATTTTGACTCTGCAGATGGCAGACTACATAATCAATGCCAATAACAACATATTTTCTAGTCTTTCATTTGCAACTTAGAGTGGGGTTAATAAACATGAAGTTTGCTAACTAAGCAAGCTAAAGTCCCCATAATTAGCAAACTGGCCTTTAACTCACACTATCACCAAATTATTTCTAATTTAGAGTTATTTACAAATTTACACAAATCAACTGAAAACAAAAGCCCGATTCTCCTTTTCATGGCAAAAATGATAGTTCCTTTAACTATAGAAATATTTTATATAACATTTCTAGCATGATTTATTTATCTTAACCAATTCTACATGTCACAATAATTGGTATTTTTCAAATTTATGAATGCCACACACAGAGATTAGTCATTTCCTTCGAGACACAAAGTAATGGCTGTGCCAGTATTAGCCACCAGACCAACCATGACCCCACCCAATGTAACTTTTATTTAACTGAAATAAGTATCTCCTCTAATGAGGACTCTCAAAAGTCTGTTTTTCTTTTTATTAACTAATCAATCTGATATTGTATTCTTTAAAATAGCTTGTTTTAGGTTTAAGACCCACTCAGACAAATAACAAATTTCTTCCCTGACTCTTTAGCATAATACTTTATTGTTTTAAAACTTCTTGATTTTTCTTATATTCAGACTTACTATGGCAGTTTAGTTTAAAGACTAATCGAAGTGAATAGTACAAAAACTCCACAATAAATTATTTTAGCCCTAAATGTTTTCCAAAGGATTAATAAAATTTCTTACCTGATTCACCTCAGTATTTGCTTTTCTATGTTAATAGTACTTTCTTGACAACCTTACCTCTAGCCCTTCACACTGTTTCCCTTGCTTGTCTGGAACACTGTATCTCTTTCTATGATCTTTGCTCTGCACTGTCATAACGGGTGAGCATTCCTCAGCTAAAAAGAACCAGATGGCCATGAAGAGACACTAATGTTCCCCTCACATGTCCACTGGGCAATCTTTCATCATAGCGAACAAGTGTGCTGATTTACCACTACTCTGAAATTTGTACTAATCAAAATAACAAAGGACAGTTGTCCCATTAAACAGGCAGGAATAAAACAGAAGGTTTTTAACCTTCAGATAGCAAGAAATTAACTTGTTTGGTGTATGAGTCATGTGGAAGAAGCCCCAGCAGGAATAAATATTACCAGAGCACCAAAATTATTATCTAATTTAAATAAAATATTTTAGACAAAATAGAAGTAGAAAATGCTATGATTTTTCTAATATTTGGAGATACTTCAAGATGAAATAATAGCATCAGGACTGGAGTGATAGCACAGCAGGTAGACTGGTAGAGCGTTTGCCTTGCTGAAGGCTGACCCAGGTTTGATTCCCAGAATCCCATATGGTCCCCCTAGTCTGCCAGGAGTGATTTCTGAACACAGAGCCAGGGATAACACCTGAGTGCCATCAAGTGTGGCCCAAAGAAATAAATAAAAGGAAAAAGAAAAAAAAAAAGAGAGAAAAAATAGCATCACTAAATCCATAGCATACTAAGAGGAGATTATGATAATTTTGCAATGGTAATTTATGTTATATGTTTTATTTCCTCTTTTATTAAATGCTTTAAGTGTCATACAGAGTAGTTGGAAGAATAATAAAAGCTAGAATTGGACTAAACCTTGACAACGTCACATATATTTAAAAGAATTCCCTATTGTCTGTTACTTGGTTTTATCATCTTTCCAATTAGACAATGGCTTGAATTTGCAGATGTATATGAAGATCAAACATGAATATATTTGAAAGATTATTTAGCTGTAAAATTACAAGTGAATGCTGCCAAATCAGCATCAGCTTTACCAAGGTCAAAGTCTTTTCCGAGTTCTATGCCATATTCCTATTTCTGCCAAATGCTGCAGGTGATACTAACCTTAGAGCAACAGAAAGCCAAAGAGAAGTCGTCACACCTGACCCCACCCCAATATCAGTGAATTCACTGTGCAGAATGGGATTGTTTAAACATGCCCTGGCTATAAAGGATATTCCTGAAAGAAAATCTATGTGAAGTTTTGTGGATTAATTTCCTAACTCTAAGAAGCCAGGAAAAATAAAAACAAACTTTGGAACATCTCATCAGACAAGCACATGACAGCAATAATGGCCTCTTGCTAGGGTTCAGAAGCCAAACAGACTTTGTACCTTATTTGTTCTCCTCATCCCTGTGGTGTGAACCAGACAGGAAAGACAGAAATACTTTGTAAATCATCTGACTCCAACATGAAATCAGTAACCTAGAGAAAAAAAAGTACCTGAGAGCACAGGAACATGGAAGAGAAAGCCAAGACGGTTTCTCCTGATAAATCCCAATGTGGAGTGGCGAGCGATTAATGTGATTCAATTAATCCTTGATGGGGGAGTTTACTCTCCCTTTACACACAGATGTTCTTGGACAGGAGTTGAGAAACAAAGTCACTCTTCGATCAAAGGCAGCTAAGATATTCAGAGTAAATTCTGATGTTTCCAGTTTTCAGAGAATCTTGGTATTTCAATGAAATAATTCTAAGTGAGAAGTACCTGAGCTAAACTACAGAAATCCAAAGCAGTGAAATAGGACTATTAATCTCTGGCATACATTGGTACCCCACGTAGATATATCCCACATAGACATCCCACCTACATATGGTAACTAGTATATGAAAAATGTTGACTGGTTGAATGAATTCCTTAGATTACCTAAAAGTTTCAGTGATCTTTTGCTATTTTTATTATAGAAAATCAAATTCAAATATAGACAAAAATAAAAATAATTGTACATTGAATCCATATCTGCCCACTACATTGTTTCAAAAATCTTGCCAATTCCCACTATGTTTAGGGTATGTTTGAAGTGAGGTCCAAATATCTTATCATTTCCCCCTTAATTAAGTTCTTTTATAACTAACACAAATATACAATGCAGTCACAAATTCGGTAAAATGAATAATAGTACCTTATAAAAACCAAGTTCATTGTCTTAAAATTTGCATTATTTTTAGAATCAGTATTTAAACCAGACTTACAAAATTGCATTTTTAAAATTTTTCCATAAATCAATAGCTGTGCTTTTTTTTAACCCTAGCCTATTCTTATGTGTTCATATCATTGACTAAATTTTTACTTTTAAAGTAGGCCCCTTAGGGCCAAAATGATAGTACATCAGGTGGGGTGTTTGCCTTGCACGCGGGTGACACAGGTTTGATCCCTGGCATCCGTATGGTCCCTCCGAGCCTGTCAGGAGTAATTTCTGATTGAAGAGCCAGGTAATTGAGTACCACCAGGTGTGGCCCAAAAAACCAAATAAATAAACCCCTTGTCAAACATGTCATAGTCTAGATTTGTCTGATAGTGTATTGATGTGAATTAATATGTTCTGCTATGTGTGTATTTTCCCTAAATTGGCAGATATATTCAGGCCTGATTAGATTTAGCATGTTTCATATAGACTTCTTTGTTAGTGCTCTACTTCCTATAGCATCTCAGAAGTGGGTTTTTTTGTTTTGTTTTAAAAAACAAAAACAGGGGGCCGGGCAGTGGCGCTGGAGGTAAGGTGCCTGCCTTGCCTGCGCTATCCTAGGATGGACCGTGGTTCGATCCCCCAGTCTCCCATATGGTCCCCCAAGCCAGGAGCGACTTCTGAGCGCATAGCCAGGAGTAATCCCTGAGTGCCACTAGGTGTGGCCCAAAAACCAAAAAAAATAAATAAAAATCAAATGGCAAGAATCAATTTGGCATACGTACAAGCATAAAATATAATAGGTTCATATTCATCTCAAATCACACATGAAATCAAGTAATATGTTCTCACTATTTCATTTTTTCTTGTTTAATTGGATCTCTATTGTCATGGTAACTAATTATGTATATGTAGCTAGCTGCTGGAACCTGGGACAAGAGGAACAGATGAGGTTAGGCAAGTTTTGCAGGTATTCATTCCCTTCATGGAAAAGGAATGCCTTGCACTTAAGAATAAACAATTCCAGCTTAGAGGAGTAGGTGAGAAGGAAAGCCAAGTCATGTTTGGAGATCACAGTGGGTGGCTTATAGTTACAGTCAATGAAACAGTCAATATTGCTTAAGGGAATATTAGAAATCATCAGGAACTGGTACTTACTAATGCATTCTATGGAGAAAATGTAAATCACACTTGAGAGAATAAAGTAGTAGAAGATTAATTTAAAAAGCAAATAGTTTGGATAGCTTTCTCAGACTTCTATTCCAAACAAGAGAAATGTATTCTTTCTCAGTTTGGGAGGCTACAAGTTGAAAATCAAGGAATTGCCAGGGCTTTGCTCCTTCCAAAGCCTCTTGGAAGAATCTGCTTCATATTGCTTTCCTGGCTTCTCTAAACATCTGCAGTCTTGATGTACCTTGGCTTGCAGCTGCATTATTCCAACCTCTGCCTCTATCTTACCAGGACATCGCCTTCTTCCCTGTGGGACTGATCCAAATTTCCCATTCTTATAGAAGGATATCAATCATTAGATTTAGGTCCCACCCTAAACTAGTAGAAACTAGGTATTATCTTCCCCTTCTCAGTATGACCTTCTAACTTGATTGTATCTGCAAGCTGTTCCCAAACCAGGTCACATTCACAGGTTCTAGAGAGACAGAAAGTTTTGAAGGGTACTGTTCAACCCAGCACTATGGCTGGCAATGCTGTGCCTGGGAACATTACAGTACAGCAGCGCTACAGTTAGAAGGGTCTAACTAGTCAGGAATCTGGAGAAGAGACCAGGTTAGGGATAGCAAATGTGAGGATCTAAGAGTGAATGAGTGTGCAGGTGACATGACGGAGGGAAAATCAGGAAAAAGGTGAAGGGCAGATTATTCTATTCTTAGAGTCCATTTTGAAGGATATATGTTTTGACTCTTTGGAGGTAGGAATTTTTAAACAGTTCTAAATAAAAGACTCTAAATATTGAGGGGTATACACAATTCGTGGAGCACTACTAACTGTTATCTCTGCAACCAACTGAGGGAACAATATGAGTCCAAGCAGTTAAGGTTATTTCACTAATCCTAGGAGACATGCTGGTGTTCCTTTTATAGTGGTAAGCTATGGAGGTATTTTAAAATGATCAAATCATTATCATATATAAAAGCAATCCTATTGCTTTCCCATCAAGACTTACTTGTGCTGGATAATCCAGCAGGCATTGCATTTACCTTGCAAGCAGATCATCTGTGGTGTCCATCTATGATGTCATATATGGCCCCCAGCACCACCAGTACTAATTCCTGAGTACAGAGCCAGGAGTAACCACCACTTGTGCCCCCAACCACTCCAGAAAAAAGAGAGAGATGACTGTATTATCATTTTGTTAAGTAGTATTCATTCCCCGACAATAGAAGCCAGCACCAAAATAGTTAAGGAAGCTGTTTTGGGATCACACGTTTTTGTGCTCAGTGCTCAGGGCTTATTCCTGATTCTTCCCTGACCCACTCCTGGCAAAGCTCAGGGAACCTTCTGAGGTTCCTGGGTTCAACACCTTAAAGGAAAGCACATTACCCACTGTACTATCTTTCTTGCCATAAAGATTTTTTTTTAATTTTTTGGGTCATATCCAGAGGCGATCAGGGGTTACTCCTTGTTCTGTGCTCAGAAATAGCTCCTGGCAGACATGGGGGACAATATGTAATGCCAGGGTCCTGGGTCAGCCACTTGCAAGGCAAATGTCCCACAGCTGTGCTATCTCTCCAGCCCATAAAGATTATATGTATGAGAAAATCTTAAAATGAAAATAATTTGGTTTTTAATTTATTTTTTGTTTGTTTGTTTGTTTTTGGGTCACACCCAGCAGAGCTCAGGGGTTACTCCTGACTCCAGGCTCAGAAATCGCTGCTGGCAGGTTCGGGGACCATATGGGATGCCTGGATTCGAACCACTATCCTTCTGCATGCAAGGCAAATGCCCTACCTCCATGCTATCTCTCTGACCCTGAATTTGTTTTTTCTTGTAGTGTGCAGTTATAGCTACCATCCAGCCTGCTGCTTGCCTGGTATTTGTCATTTCATACTTATTATTATGGAATCTATTGCACAAGTCTACAGCACAAGCATTGTTTACCCATTTTATAAATGAGAAATCTAAGATTTAAAGAAGTTAAAACAGTTTATCTAACGTTAACAAACAGCTGACAACAGAGCCAAGCTCTTTCTGTCTGTGTGATCTCAGTTCTTTGTAATTCTCTGTGTAAATTAGGAAAAATCTTGCTTCTATTTGAGAATCTGGCCAAGGCACTACAGATATTTAAATATCATGTTCCAGAGACAATTTTTTTGAAATTGGTTAGTCACTCCCAGTGACCATAATATTGTGAAAATCACCTTTCAGTAACAGCATACTACGAGAGAGAGAGAGAGAGAGAGAGAGAGAGAGAGAGAGAGAGAGAGAGAGAGAGACAACATCATACCTGTTAACTAAGAGCTGGTGCTAATAGTTGCAAGAGTTGACCGAGCCCATCCTGTTCTCTCTACTTCAGTGACATTATACGAGAATTTGAAATAAGTCATTTGGAAGTAGTTACCCAACAGCCCCATAAACTATGATATTTATATTCAAATCCTCATTTACCAGCATGTTCTTACCTAAAATTTAAATTCAATCACAGCAAAATATAAAGGTGTGTGTATGAGAGAAAGGAGAGAGAAAAAGGGAGAGAGGGAAGGGATGGGGGAAGGAGAGTATGAATTCACACTTTATCAAATAACTAGGCATGATTAATGGTGGGTAGTAGTATAAAATCTGCCTCAGTCTAAACCCACGTAACTGAAAGTATCCACTTAACAGATAAACACATTTTAAAATTTATGATTACACATTTCCTGGTTGGCCGCAGCAAAATGACTAGGGGACTTAACAACTGCAGAGTTCCAGACAGGTTTCCTCTGCCCAAACCTCACCCAGCCTTTGCAGGTGCTGTTTCTTTAGCAAATACACTTTGGATGAGCTCAGTTCTTCCACAGAGGCCCAAAGCAAAGGCAGTCCAGGCAGAGGCCTGTCACATGGGTTTTGGGAACGTTGGCTTCTCTCCCAACAAAATCAAGAGGTGAAGTTTCCTTCCCTGTGCTGGCCTAGAGGAATGTTCTTTCACCAAGGAGAGATGAGTCTGGAGGAAACTCAGACTGAATATTAAACAAAATAAGTATGACTCTTTTTACAGAAAAAAAAATAGCTACCATTGAGAAGAAGTAATTATCTCTCAAAGTTAGGTAGAAATGGATGACTTTTAATTCATCCCCACAATTTGTAACTTCCACTGATATTCCTTTTTTCTTTTGTAAGGGCCACACCCATCGCATGACACTCAGGGGTTACTACTGGCTCTGCACTCAGAAATCACTCCTGGGAGTCTCAGGGTACCATATGGGATTCCCGAGATCCCAGGTCAGCTGCCAGCAAGGCAAACACCCTACCCACTGTGTTATCACTCAGGACTGATTTTCTTTTGTTTTCATTCCCTAAATTGTAATTGAAGTAACATGGTTGCAATAGTGCTAACATTTATTTTTTTGTAAAATTATGGCCCCTTTACCACCCCCAAAGTGCTAAAGACCCTCCACTGCTTCTCTGTGTCACTTCTGTGTCATCTTCCCCATTTCCAAAGCCTCTCTACGCACCACTTGGTAAATCTGTATTCTGTAAAGTCCATAGATTTCTTGGGGCCAGAGGGATAGTATGCAGGTAAGGTTGTACTGAGTGAGTGAGTGAGTGAGTGAGTGAGTGAGTGAGTGAGTGAGTGATCCCTGAGCACAGAGCTAGAAGTAAGCCCTGAGTATAGCCAGATATGCTACTCATCCCAAACAAACAAACATAAATCCATGGATTTCTTTTCATTGAATCCTATCTATAGCACACAGGTGCGAAAGCAACCAGTATGTGTCTTTTTTTTTACTTATTTCCCTTAGTATTATAACCTCTAGTACCATCCTCTAGATACAAAATAGAATATTCTATCTTGTCTTATAGAATAGATGAGTGGTGTTCCATTGTGTGTATATAACACAGCTTCATTATCCCCTCATTTGTTCTTAAAAAAAAAACTGTAGTTTACATTATGAACTAACACACAGGCTTCACACGCACACACCATACCACATATACTTTTACCCAACTTACTTTTGTCATCTATCTCAGAGAAACACTTCTTTTCAGTGGTCATATGCTGCTATGCTCAGCAACAGTGCATCACTTCCCATTTTTCTTCTTTCTCTTACCAACCATTGTCCAGACAAGATCAGAGCCAAGTTTCAGATCAAATCAGAACAGAGCTTTCTCTTTATGGACTAAGTCTGGCCATCAAGGACAGTCTGTAAGGGTGCTGAGATTATGATCAAAGGCAGATAAATGAATTAAAGTGGGTCATTGATCTATGGTGAAAAGAAGTATAACAGGAAGGAAAGTATAAACCAGAGTCAGATGGGTCAGAACAGGGAGCTTGGAAAAGTGAAGCTTCAGAAAGAGGAGCAAACAAGTGGTAAGAGATGAGTCTAGATTCTGAAACCAATATCACGTCAGAGTCTTTTTATTCTCTCTAAGATTCTGAGTCAGTTTTGCAGAAGGGTCCAGACTACCTGTATTCAAGTCTTGGTTCTGTCATTTACTAGTTCTGTGGTCTTATCAGTTTCCTCTGTTTCTTCATCTATAAGTAAGAGAGTATGATAGGTTTTAACTTAGAAAATTATTTATGATGACTAAATTAAGTGATATCTAAAAATATTTAGAAGAATATCTATATGAAAACTTGTATATATAAGGCAATATATACTTCACAAAGCCTTAAGGGGAAAAAAGAACTATCAGAACTCTTCTTTTTTCAATCTCTCCTTTCTGTTAAAGAAAGTCACCACCTTGAATGTGATGCATTATTCCTATTCGCCTTTATATTCATTCCTGCGAGTATTTTTATTTTTTCTATTTATTTCCTTTGGATTTTAGATAACCTTCACTGATATATTCTGGGTTTACTCCTAACTCTATATTTACAGATCACTCTGGCTGTACTCAGAGCAGCATTTGCAGACATGCAATGAAAAAAATATTATTTTTATATTAAAGCAGTGTATTAATGGTATGAAACTTTCTGTAGTTTTCTATTCCTTGTTCTGCTGACTTATTTCATCTGTATTGACTCAAGCAATTCTGGGTTATAGATCCATGCCATTGCTATTATTGTTAGGGTATTCCCATGGATTTGTGCACCACAATTTATTTGTCTCCTCTACTAATGGTGAGCACTTAAATTTCTTCTTCTTCTCCTTCTTCTTCTTCTCCTTCTTCTTCTTCTCCTTCTTCTTCTTCTTCTTCTCCTTCTTCTTCTGTTTCTTCTTCTGCTTCTTTTATACTATTCTAAGCAACTCTAGATCTATTTCATTGGAAAAAAGAATTGGCTTCCTCTACACTGACTTATGAATAAAGTATTTGCAATTTTAGATAAGCTTTATTTTCAAAATTTAATTATATTTTAAAATTGACTACTTAAAATATTCAAACAAATTCATTTTATCCTCTGTATTCCACTACATGCTACTATGATCGAAATGCCTTTTAAAAGATGAATTTTGTTCTCTTTACACCTTGATATTAAAGCCACAGAGATAAGGTGTTTGTCTTACATGTGACTTCCTGTGTTCAATTGCTCATATCACTGAGGGTCCCCTGAGTACAGAATCAGGAGTGATATCAGAGTATTACTAGACATGGCCACAAAGAATCACAAAAATAAAACATCATTATGGAAGTTCTATTACCCCTTTTTTTTGTTAAAAGAGACCCAACAATTTTCTAATATTTACACAACTTGGGACTGGAGAGAGAATACAGTACATAATCTCACAAATAATCTGAGTTTGATTCTGGACAACCTTAAGATACCTTAAGCTCTGCCAGGACTGATTCATAAATGCAGAATCAGTGAGTAGCTCTGAAAACTGCAATGTGTATCTTCAACACAAAAACAAACAAACAAAACAAAATGTACAAACCCCACAATTTGTGAATCCATAAATGGACTTGTGCTAAATTCAAATCAGATATATTAATATTCTGAATAAAATGTATGACAATACAAGTCGAAAAAAATGATGCAATGAGGTCAGATCTTATGCAATTCAGTATGATCTCATTTCAATCATTTACAGTTGCGGACTGCATTTCCTATGTCCAAATAAGGTGCTTTACAAGGTCCCAGGTGAACCTGAATTTGAAGACAGTGAGGAGGAGGTACTTTTCAACCCAACACAGAGCCCTTTTATTAACATCTGTAACTAGAGAGAGGAGATGAATCTAATTTTCATATGCAAAGTTTTCAAATATTTGCAAAGAACTCACTATTCATAGGCATAAGAGTTTATCCTACTTTTCATGTTTAAAGTATATGTTAACCTGGCTATACACAACAGTTCAGTTAGACACTAGCAGAATACACATCTGTTCTCAGTCACTAAGAGCACTTCCTCATATTTAAGTCATACAGCTCTGGACTGTTTTCTATTTTGCTGGTGTCTTCCATGTGAAGGGGTTCATGACAGTTAGTCTTTTCCAGGTGTGGACAGACCAATATAGAATTCAGTGAACTTGGACAATGATCATTAGCTTCTTGAATCATGATTGGCCATGAATGGCTGAGCAATGCGTTCTAGGTCATTCCAAAGAGTTGAGTAATAGTTCTAGCTCTCTGTCCCTAACAATGTAAATAGCAAAAAATCAAAGCTCTGTGCCTAACCTTTAAAAATAGAAATGCTTTCCCTAACTTGTTTGACAATGAAGATTTGATGACAAATAATCAGATTGGTATCAACAAGTCAGAAAAAAAACTTCAAATAAAAATTAATAGAAAGAATGTGTAATGGCCATATACTTAAAATACTCTGCATATTAATTTCATTTTATGCCACATATTCTATGGACAATCTAATGAAATCTATAATACAACTTCTCTGGAAAATATGTAGAAGCATGGGCATGGAATAAACATCAACTTCAATACAGTTTTGCCCTACTTACTTTTTAAAAATCTTATTCACTATTTGTTTATTTTGGATCTGGGGCCTACATAAGGTGGTGTTCAGGTGCTACTTACAACTTGGTTCTACAACTGGCAGTACTCAAGGACAACTAAGGTGCTGCTCAGCTCCAAGGAGCAATCTAACAGGGACACAAGCATGTACTCCAGTTCACTATTTTTCCTTTTTCTAATTATAAAGTTATTTTAGACCTCTACATTAAATGAACACAACAAATGGAATCATTTCTTGATTTATAAGAATATAAGGAGTCATCCAAAAGTTATCCAAAAAGTTACCCTTGCCTGTGGCTAACCCAAGATAGTTCAGTCCTTTGTGCCACCAAGTCCCCTAGCACTGTTGTGAAAAGCCAATTGCCTAGAACCAGAAGTATTTCTGAGCTCTTTTGGGTGTGGTTCCAATCCTTGCCTTACAAAAGAGCAGATTGAGTTTAGAAGAAAGCCTAATATGTCAGAAAAGAGAGCCAAGCATAGCACTTGGCCATCATTAGAGCAGAGTAAAAATAAGTAAATATATATACATTATATATATATATATATATATATATATATATATATATGAAGTGAGGTGAGGGTTTAAAATTGATGAGGTGTCTATGTGGATGGCAGATACATTCCCCAGAGTAGCAGTAGAACACCGAAGAAAACCTCATCTAATACCATGCACAACGGTCAAATTCGAATCGATTAAAGACCTTGATATCAGGCCTGAAACCAAAAGACATATTGAACAACACGTAGGTAAAACACCCATGACATTGAAACTAAAGACATAAGGCATCTTCAAGTAGGAAATAGCACTCTCCAAACAAGTCACAGCAGAGATTTATACTCTAGTATAAATAGGGCCTAGTGAATCCTTCATGGTAGAATGAAAGGCCCTGTTTATACTAGAGTGATCTCAGCCATCAGTAAGAGCAGACACAAATTCTGAGTAGGTGGAGGTGACAATCATCTATCTCTTGCCAATACTTGGCTCAAAGTTACTCAGTTACTCAAAGTTACTCAATCTACTTCCATCTCTTGGATCAAGCTACCAGGGTGATTGACGAGTATTAAAGATTGAGGGCTATCTTCTAGAGTAGATCACTTTTGAGGAAAGATCTTCAATGAAAGTTGTTTGATGAATTTTTTTAATATAACTCATTCTGTATCATTAAATCATTTGATGCAATTTTGGAAAAAATATAAGACAGAGACCGGTACATGTTACACATATATGACCCATATCTGCAGATTATTTCTTTCCCTGTTGGAAAATACACATATTCTTTCTACCCTGTCTGATCTCGTCTACAGCAGATCTCTAGCAATCCATAGAGCAATTGAGTATTTCATACAATCATATTATACATAGATAACAGCAGATAAGCACACACATATGTTCAAATATATATGAATAGATGTTTCCTTTGATTACTAAAAAGAAACCAACTGTGTTTCTGAATCTGCTTTTTTTTTCTTTTCCTTTATTGAGGGGGCCATACCCAGTGATACTCAACGGTTACTCCTGGCTATGCACTCAGAAATCGCTCCTGACTTGGGGGACCATATGGGACGGTGGGGGATCAAACCACAGTCTGTCTTAGGTTAGCCGCAAGCAGGGCAAATGCCCTACCACTTGTGCCACCGCTCCAGCCCCAGAATCTGCTTTTTCTAAAATAATAATTATAATTAAATCTTTCCATATCATATAACAAAGATTAATTTAATTTATTCGTTTATGAATAAGTCAGGGAGAGAGATAAACACAGAATAGTCTCACTCACATATGAGTTTTAAGAAAAATTATGGGCATCATTGTAATAATGCCTAGAGACAATAGAGATGAGGGTTGGAAGGACAGGTTCACAACATGAAGCTCACCACAAAGAATGGTGAGTGCAATTAGGGAAATAACTAATCTAACAACTATTATGACAATCTTAATAAATGAGAGAAGTAGAATGCCTGTCTCAATACAGGCAGGGATTGGGAAGGAGGGGGTCATTGGTGGTGGGAATGTTGCACTGCTGAAGGAAAGTATTATATTTATGACTGAAACCTAACTACAATCATGCTTGTAATCATGGTGCTTAAATAAAGATTTTATTTAAAAAAAATAGAATATAATCACAAGCAAAAAATCTCTCATCTGTATAAAATGCACAATCTGATAAAAAATTATTCTTTTAAATAACTGCATAGGATTTCCCTGTGCAGAGATGAGTCATAACTATACCATGATTTTGTCCTTTCTCTCTTTTTTTGATTTAATTCAATTGAAATAACTTTTATCAATGATATAAGAAAAAACTTAATGATACAAGTACAGTGAAAGTTAAAATTAGTCATTATAGTAATACAGTAGTGACAAAGTAAAAACTTAATTATTTTATGTAAATTTTAAAGAATACATAAAGAGCCTTCTATTTTCTATACAAAAATAAATTTTAAATAATTGAAATGAACTATAGTTAACTGCCGCTTTAAAATGTCTAAGAAAGTGATTGAGAGAAAAATCTTAGAATGCTTATCACAATACATTTTCCTTATCTAATTTCTTTGTTTTATTCACATATGTTAATGAATATATACATATGCTTGATAAAAATAAGTTATGAGAAAAAATATGGTAGCTAAACTTATAATAAATGTCAAAACAAACATCAAAGCACTCATCTATATAAATGCTTTAAATAAAAGTAAATGTAGTAAAAGTATGCATTTACATTACAAAATTAATTTCATTTCTCTTATTGTTATCTAATTGAACTTTAATAGTCTCATAAGATGATTTTAGCATATTATGATATATTTAATTAGTTTATGTAAATTTATTTAATAAATTTAACTAATAAATTTAATTAGTTTAAGTAAACATTATGGTTACAAGGCTGTTCATAATACAATTGTTTTTTTTGTTTGTTTTCACAGACACAAAGTTGTTTATGATTGAGTTTCAGTCATACAATATAACATCCTTCAGCTGTGCACATTTCTGCCTTCCAATGTGTCCTTTTTTCTTTTGCAGACATGTTTCCTATAAATAAGGCAGCAACCAACATTTTCAAATAAAATATGTATGTGCTCTTCCTAGGCGTAGATTCTTACTCAGGCTGGGGCCCTGTAGAAGTACTTGCTATAATGATCATTAACATTACTTTTATAAGATTATATGTTTTTGTTATTAATTACTACACTCAACTTGCTTTCCAAATAGACAATATTTTAGTCAGCAATTATTTTTCCCATGTATAAGTTCTTATGTAAAAATTTATATTGCCAGCAACACCAGGGAGCTAGCACAGAATCTAAGGTACTTGCTTTGCATGGCCTTGCACACAATTGACTCTGGTTCAGTCCCTGGTATCATTTTTTTTCTTTAATTTTATTTTTATTAGTTGTTGATGATAGTTGGTGATGCTCTAGGGTTATTCCTGGCTCTCAGGAATATTCCAGCAATCACTCTTGGCAGTGCTCAGGGATGTCAGAATCTATCATGTATTGACCCATGCAAGACAATCACCCTACTCACTGGACTAACTAGTTTACAGCATCGTGTATGATCCCCTGAGTACTCCAGGAGTGATGCCTTAACATGCCAAGTGTGGCCAATGCTCACCTGCCTCAAAAAATAAAAGCTTTGGAGAGATAGTACAGTGAGTAAGGTACTTTCCCCTGAATGTAGTTAACAAGGATTGTTACCAGGCACCCCCAGCGGTGATCCTTGGACACAGAACCAAGAGTAATCCCTAAGCAATGCCAGATATCACCCCCCAAAATTATATTCATAACAGGTCTATTTTGTTACATTGGCATCACATGTAATTATATACGTTTATTATATAAGATTAGGGGGGCACATCCGGCGGTGCTCAGAGGTTAGTCCTGGCCCTGCACTCAGAAATTACTACTCCTGACAGTGCTGGGGGGATGCTGGGGATCGAACCCAGGTCAGCTGTATGCAAGGTAAATGCCCTACCTGCTTTTCTGTCACTTAAGCTCCTATATTTAAAATGTTTAAATGTCATTCACTTTACACTATCCCTACTATTCAAGTACTTATCACTTACCTCTTGATTCCACTAATATTTCACATCAGAAATAAATAAGAAACATTGAGCTCCAAGATGCTATGCAAGTATAATCAAGAAAAGAAGAGCCACCAACACAATAAAACAAAACCAGGTTGTCTTCCTTAAGACTAGTCCTGAGTAGTTTAGATTTTAAACAGTAGATAGGTGATAGATAGGGGAAAGTCTCCAATATTTGTCAGACCTTGCCAACAGCCAAATCTAATAGAGCCAGTTTTTCTGCATCTATAAATATGCAGGACCAGTGAAGGTCAAAGAACATTCTCTGGCTTCCTGGAAACAATACTAGTCTCTAACTCTCTCTCTCTCTCTCTTTCTCTCTCTCTTTCTTTCTCTCTCTCTTTCTTTCTCTCTCTTTCTCTTTCTTTCTCTCTTTCATTCTTTCTTTCTCTCTTTCTCTCTCTCTCTCTCTCACTCCCCCCCCACCTCCTCTTGCTTTTGCACATAGCACTTTTTTGTGATACAGTAAAGGAAATAAAACTATGCCCTTAATAAATGCACAGACTTTAATTTTTAATTAAATCCTCCTTTGAGAATTTTTGTTTTTACTTTTTGTCTTAAGGGTCATGCCCATTGATGTTTAAGGATCCGGGTGGTAGTCCTGGGACCATATGCAGTGCAGGGATTTGAATCAGGCTTGCAGCAACCACAATCACAAGCTAAATGAGCACTTCAAGAAGTACTATCTTTGGCAGGCTACAAAACTAGCACGCAAAAATCAGTGGCCTTCTTATATACCAATAATGATAGAGAAGAAACGTACATTAAAAAATATAATCCCATTCACATTAGTGCCACACAAACTCAAATATCTTGGAGTCAACTTAACTAAAAAGGTGAAGGAACTATACAAGGAAAACTGCAAAAGCGTGCTTCAAGAAATAAGAGAGGACACAAGGAAATGGAGACAATACACTGCTCAGGATTAATATCATTAGAATGGCAACACTCCCCAAAGCATTGTACAGATTTAATGCAATCCCTCTAAAGATACCCATGGCAGTCTTAAGAAGTGGATCAAACACTCCTGAAATTCATTTGTTTTTTTTGTTTATGTGTTTGTTTTGTTTTGAGGCCACACCCATTGACGCTTAGGGGTTACTCCTGGCTATGCACTCAGAAATTGCTCCTGGAATGAGGGACCATATGAGACACCAGGGGATTGAACCACAGGCTAGTGCGGGCAACGCAGATGACTTACCACTTGTGCCACCACTCCGGCCCCTGAAATTCATTTGTAACAATAAACACCCACGAATAGCTAAATCAATCCTTGGGAAAAGGAATATGTGAGTCATTAATTTCCCTGATTTTAAATAGTATTACAAAGCAATAGTTATTAAAACCGCATGATATTGAAATAAAGACAGATCAGTGAAATAGACTTGAGTATTCAAAGAATTTTCCCCAGACAAATAATCAATTAACTTTTGATAAAGGGGAAAAAATCCAAAATGGAGCAAGAAAAGCCTCTTTAACAAGTGTTGGCACAATTGGTTAGCCACTTGCAAAAAAAGCAAACTCAGACCCCCATCTTACACCATGCCCAAAGGTCAAATCAAATCAATTAAAGACCTTGATATCAGGCCTGAGACCATAAGGTATATAGAACAACATGTAGGTAAGACACTCCATGACATTGAGACTAAAGGCATCTTCAGGGAGGAAACAGTACTCTCCAAAGTGGAGGCAGAAATAAACAGATGGGACTATATTAAGTTGAGAAGCTTCTGCACCTCAAAGGAAATAGTGACTAGGACACAAAAGCCACTCACAGAATGGGAGAAACCCAATACCCTTCAGATTAGGAGCTAATATTCAAAATATACAAGGTACTGATAGAACTTAACAAGAAAAAAAACTCTATCATCAAAAAATGGAGACGAAATTAACAGATACTTCCTCAAATAAGAAATACAAATGGCTCACCGCTCCATGTGCATCCCTCCCGAAGCTGTGCGCTTGGTTGAAGAGGACGTCCTTCCCCAAATAGAGACAGATCGTTCTTTGGTCGAGGGAATACGAGTAGCTGTGCTCCCCTGCTAGAACCTCCAAACAAGCTCTCAAGAAATACAAATGATCAACAGACACATGAAAAAATGCTCCACACACTAATCATCAGGAAGATGCAAATCAAAACTACATTGAGGTACCATCTCATGCCACAGAGACTAGCACACATCACAAAGAACAAGAACAATCAGTGTTGGCAGGGATGTGGAGAGAAAGGAACTCTCATTCACTGCTGGTGGGGATGCCGTTTAGTCCAGACTTTATGAAAAATAATATGGAGATTTCTAAAAAAACTGGAAATTGAGCTTCCATATGATCCAGCTATACCACTCCTAGGGATATACCCTAGGAACACAAAAATACAATACAAAAGTCCTTTCCTCACACCTTCATTCATTGCAGCGCTATTTACAATAGCCAGGCTCTGGAAGCAACCAAGATGCCCTTCCACAGATGAATGGTCAAAGAAACTGTGGTACATATACACAATGAAATATTATGCAGCCATCAGGAGAAATGAAGTCATGAAATTTTCCTATACGTGTATGTACATGGAATCTATTATGTTGAATGAAATAAGTCAGAGGGAGAGAAGTGGACATGGAATAGTCTCACTCATCTAAGGGTTTTAAGAAAAATTATGGATATTATTGTAATAATGCCCAGAGAAAATAGAGATGAGGGCCGGAGGACTGGCTCACAATATGAAGCACACCACAAAGAGTGGTGAGTGCTGTTAGAGAAATAACTACACTAACAACTATCATGACAGTCTTAATGAGTGATATAAGTAGAATGCCTGTCTCAAATACAGGCAGGGAATGGGAAGGAAGGAGGGGTGGCATTGGTGGTGGGAATGTTGCACTGGTGAAGGGGGTATCCTGTTTATGACTGAAACCCAACTATAATCATGCTTGTAATCATGTTGCTTAAAGATTTCATAAAAATATATAAAGAAGGATGAGAAAGAAAAGGAGAAAAAGGTATATTCATATATAAGGTGAGTGAGCATTTTTAGGTGTATTACATATATATATATATATACATATATATATTCAATTTTAGTATCTGTAAAATGTCCTATCACTCCATCAAGAGGTACTAACAGTTTCCCTAAGCCCAAGTCTCAAGTGCCACTTTCAATGTACCACAATGGCAGAAGTCAATGTGGTACATATAAAGGAGATAAGAACAGAAGAGAAGGAAAAGGAGAAAAGAGAGGGAGAAGGCACTAGGTCTCTGAGCAAAAGGGGGAAAAGTAGGCTCGATTCTGGAAGAAAAGACGTACACATAGGATAGCTCACACAGGCAAAGTTGCTGTGGAAGCACATTCCAGGAAAATCTTAAGAGATTACTTTAATAATAAACCATGCATTCTTCAGCAAGCCATCACGGGATTAACTACCGCTTTCCTAGACTGGGAACACAGTTGTCAGGTTTTTTTTTTTTTTCTCTTCTCCCTCCCCAGCAGGTTTTGTGCAAAGTGAAAAGTTCTGCAAGCACCACAGTTTTGTATATTCTACACTGAATTGTCCTTACCTTAAATTGATAAACATGCAATTCAGTAGTGATAAGAAAAATACCTTGGCTTTACTCAGGGTTAATGTCTGGGTGTGCTTGAATGGGATTCTCCAGACACAAGAATATTCATTTTCAACAGATTAGAAAGTGAAGCCTTGGGCCCGAGGCATAGGACAGAGGGTAAAGTACTTAACTTGCCTTGCATCTCCTAAGATCCCCAGCACCCAATCATTCCCCCAGGAATTCCTGCGTTCAGATTCAGGAGTAACCCCTGAACATTGCTGGGTGTGACCTAAAACCCTAAAACAAATTTAAAAATGTGAAGCCCTGAAAGAACAGAAGATGATGTTTGACCAGGAATAAAAGGGGTTAAATATATTTTCTTTGATTTTTTTCCCCCTTAATGTGAGCAGGACATTGAATTACTGCCAGAAGCAATATCAGCACTCCAGTGATACAAAAATACACTTCAAATCAGAGCTCTCCACTGTAGACGTAAACTTGCTCAGTAAAACAACCGAGTTGTCAGTTTTAAGCTCTGTGAGTCCAATGCTCATAAGTGAACTGTTTTTACCAAAGTCTTTTGAAACTGCAATACATTGCAGATGAAATTATTTTTTTCCTCTGATTTCTTAGACAAATCCTTTCTACTTGATGGGGTAGAGCAAACACTCGTTAGTGTTTCTTGAAAAGTCTTGAAATTTTTTAATATGTTTGAGTGATCCCATCTGAGTGGAGAAAGTATTACATATTAAAGTTAATTAAAAGAGTCACATTTATTTAAAATCTACTTACCTAAAATCAGCTGCCATTTTCCCAGCTATTTTGCCTTTGGAAATGAATCACCCCTCTAACTACCTGGATCTTAGAAATTAAGCACCAGGTCCTGTCATGAATTTAAATTCTTTGCAGAAATA
>PVKC010000532.1:16709-64998 GCA_004027635.1 Crocidura indochinensis | reverse complement strand
CGGTGACACTCGGGTTACTCCTGGCTATGCACTCAGAAGTCGCTCCTGGCTTGGGGGACTACATGGGACTCTGAGGATCGGGGATCAATCTGAGGTCTGTCCTGGGTCAGCCGCTGCAAGGCAAACATCCTACTTCTGCACTATCCCTGAGGCCCAAGAGTAACTTTCTTTAACAACCGCCACCTACATGATGCTTAAGAACTTGAGAAATAGTAACTCACTTAGCTATTCTACTTACTCCTCTTTTATGGAGGAAAAAAATCAACGCCCAGAGCAGCTAAGTTAATGGCTTAAGAACACACAGAGCCAGGAATCAAGCCCAAACAGCCTTGTAGAGATCTCTTTTGACCTATCAAGGACCCACTAGTGGATAAAAGATGGCTGCTTCTCGGAGCTGCTTAGGTCAACTGCCTCCTGTGCCTTGATTCTGCTGAGCTGTGGGGGACAGAACCATTTCTTTAGTGGGTTGGCACATCTTCTTGGATATCTGGCTTCAGACATCCCCAGGGAACTGGATAGGGTGGGGCTTCTATTTTCTGAGGACTGATAGAATCAATACCTCTGTGTTCCTTATGACTGAAGGCAACAGCAAGCATTGTGTGTGGTGTGTGCTCACCATGTGTGTGAAGGTGAGTGTGTAGTGTGCGTGTGAGAGTGTGTGTGAATGAGTGTAAGAGTATGTGTCTGAGGTACGTGTGTGAGTATATGTGTAGGTGTGTGTGGGACAAGCTTTTGAGATAGATGTTGCTACTCAGAATAGCGCTTGCAGTGGGCTGGAAGTTGTGGATCTGGAGCAGCATTTTCTGCCAAGCAAGGCGCTGCCTGCCTACTGTTGAGGGCAAGTTGCAGGTGTCGGGCAGCTGTGGGGTGCTCATGTTCGAATAGACAGGCAGAGCAAACCCTGTTCACATAGACCCATCCTCCTCCTCTCCCCTAAGCCAGTCTGTGTATATATACATACATACATACCAGTTGCCTTCTTCCAGGTTTACTTAGCCATCCCAGGGCTCCAAATGGCTCTCATCTGTCAGGGAACCCAGCTAGGCTAAAGCAGGTGGACTTAGGAGACAAGGGGAGGGGGGAGGAAGAGCAGAATGACTTGCCGGTTACTGATGTCTCAGGCAGTATTGAACCTTGCAGTGAAGAAGGTGCTCTAGGTCTTGCTCTGCTGCCCAGGAGAAGCTGTTGGGCATGGGCATAGTTCAGGTTGACACCCAGTATTCCAGGGACATGGGACCAGCTTTGTTCAGAGGAACAGTTCCTCTGGTCATCTCTGAAGACCGCCATCCTTGTGGTGGCTTTCTGTCTTTGTTATATTCCTATCTTAGACCCTTGCAATTTTAGGATGCTCTGGGCTAACTTTGGAGTGTGTGCACATGCATGTCTGAAACTTGTGTGAAAGGTTGCAGATCCTCTGACAAGAGCTCCCACCTCCCTGTTTAGAGCTAATTCCCATGAGAAAGACACTTTCCGGGAGGGGTTGTCAGAGTCTGCTCTGTAGCACTTATCAGCACAGTGAGCTCTGGGCAGATTCTGAGACAACTTCTCATCACCATGAGAAGTGATGTTTGCAAGAAGTGAGTGGCTGTGGAAGCCACGTCTTTTTTTTTTTTTTTTTTTTTTTTTGGTTTTTGGGCCACACCCAGTGACGCTCAGGGGTTACTCCTGGCTATGCGCTCAGAAGTCGCCCCTGGCCTGGGGGACCATATGGGGCACGGGGGATCGAACCGCGGTCCGTCCAAAGATAGCGCGGTAAGGCAGGCACCTTACCTCCAGCGCCACCACCCGGCCCCGGAAGCCACGTCTTATCTGAAAGGAAAGCAGAGTATGTAGGGGAGGATATTTGGTAGTACTCAGGGTCCATCAAAGTCATATGTGGCAGAGCTAGGGGAGCATATGGTATGAGGATCAAACCTTGAACCCAGGGAACCCAAATTTATTTTATGTTAGTTTTTTTGGAAAGCAGTTTTTTTTTGGTCGCAGTGCTCAGTGCTCAGGGGTTACTCCTGGCTCTACGCTCAGAAATCGCTCCTGGCAGGCTCGGGGGACCATAGGGGATGCCGGGATTTGAACCACCGTCCTTCTGCATGCAAGGCAAATGCCTTACCTCCATGCTATCTCTCCGGCCCCTGTAAAGTATTTTGGGAACCAGAGAGGAGAATTTCAGTAAAATATAGGAAGAGAAATGATTTACCTCAAAAGTTGGATGGAAACAACCTCAGAATGGAATGTTATGGAACCCAAATTTTTATTTAGTTTATTTTTAAGCAGTTTATTTATTTATCAACTGATTGGTTTTTGGGCCACATTCAGCAATGCTCAGGGGTTACTCCTGGCTCTGTGCTCAGAAATTGCTCCTGGCAAGCTCAGGATGCCAGGAATCAAACCGGTTCTGTCTCGGGCCAGCCACAAGCAAGGCAAATGCCTTACCACTGTGCTCTCTGGCTCCTGGAACCCAGATTTTTAATGAGATCCTCCATACTGTACTTTTCCACATTATTATTTATCATCACTACTGCATATAATTGTCACCCTCTGAGCTCCCTCATTGCTGCTCCTAGCAATACTAGCAAAAAGTAAAAGTATCACTGGCGAGGAAGACAGTATTCAGGGGTTAAGGTGTATGTAAGGCCTATGTGGATTTGACCCCAACATCACGTAGACACCCAAACACTGGTAGATGCGATATGGGAGACCCCTAATCATCACCAGGGTGGCCCTTTTAGTCTTCAGCAGCTCAGGGCCTGAGGACACCACATCCTTGAGGCCCTAGCACTCAGCTGCCATCCTGGTTGGCAAAGTTGCCTTAGGATTGACCGCAGGGCCCTTTGATCATTGTTTGGAGGTCCTCCAGAATATCACATAATGGTCATATCCCACTTTTTTGCACAAATATGTGAAATAATATCTGTGTAGTGAAATATAGTTTTTCATTTGGTTCCTCTAGCTACCTTTTTTGGTTTATTGATGGAAACAACAAAGCATGGTTAAAAAACAAAGCTGCCACTGGTAAAGACTCATAACTAGACAGAGGTGGGTTATGATCCCATGTACCTCTGCTGAAGTACCTGGGGCACTTTAGGGACTGGGTGATTGGAGCTGGGAAGGGGGTTCAAGAAGATCCCAGATGTCAGGTGCACATGGGTGTGAGAGAGGAGAACTCTGCACTGCTTTTCTGAAACAGGTCTCACAGAACTGCTGGGGAGGCTCTTAATTAAATGTGTAATAAAATAAAAAGAGTCGGAGAGGAATCCTAAGTAGTGCTGCGAGACAGCGAATGCTTATGGGTATTCCTGGAACCTCAGCAGGGTGCCATCATGGCCCCTGCTTGCTGATAGCAGCTGAGGAACCAAACAGGAGGGGTGGTGGTGAGTGGATACCCACAGCCGGTCAGGATATGGCTGAATTTTTTTTTGGAGGGGGGAAGAGGTTGGGCCACATCCAGCATTGCTCAGGAGTTACTCCTGGCAAACTGGGGGACCATACGGGATGGCAGGGATCAAACCCAGATCAGTTCCAGGTCGGCAGCATGCTATGCAAATGCCCTACCGATGTGCTATTGCTCCAGCCCCTCCCTACCTTCTTGTTTTGATGTCCATTTAAGAGCTCACAGGTATTTCCCTTCACCACACTAGGGCTCCCTTAATGCACCCCCCTCAGTTCCTTTTCTCAGCCCCTTCCCCCAACCAGTATTACACCACGCAAATTGGAAAGGGCCTGATTAGTTCCCACTGAGAAATGGGAACTGAAGTGGCAGTAGAAATCCCACTGGAGAAAAGAAACCAGCTTCCATCCTGACAATATTATTTTGTGTCTGTCTTATGTCCAAGCCGTATAAGTTTGCTCTCCAGTGTTGCATAGGTGTGGTGTCTATTGCTCCAGGCTTGACTCTGGTGGTGTAGATTTAACTCTCCTCTTGCCTTATTTAAGAAATCACATTCTGAGGCTGAGAAATAGCATAAAGGTAAGGCATTTGCCTTTCATACAGAAGGATGGTGGTTCGAATCCCGGCATTTCATATGGTCCACTGTGCCTGCCAGGGGCAATTTCTGAGCATAGAGCCAGGAGTAACCCCTGAGCGCTGCTGGGTGTGACCCAAAAACAAAACAAAACAAAGCAACAAAAAAAAGAAAGCATGTACTGGGACCAGAGCAATAGTAGAGCAGGTAGTGCACTTGTGTTGTATGCAGCCAACCCAGGGTCAATCACTAGAATTCCATATGGTTCCCTGAGCCTGCCTGTCAGGTATGATTCCTGGATACAAAACCAGTATTAACCCCTGAGCATTTCCAGTATGACCGTTATCCTCAATACTTCACTAGCCTTATCTTTCAGTACTTTCTAGAACAGATCTTTGGGGGGTGGGGTGGGAGGAAGGAGTTGGGTATTTAGAGCTAACCATTTTTTTTTCCACACAATGCACCTGAGACTGTTTGTCCCCTGGATCCCATTCACTTCTTTTTCTTGTCTCAGCTTATAGAAAGACATAAAAATAAGAGGAAAACTAAGATGATTCATGTTCTATGGTTCTGTAAAAAAAGGTGGGAGCCCCTATCTAGAAGCTATAAATATAAATCAAATTAAAAGAAGAAAAAAGAAAAAAGGAGGGCCAGATGTGGCAAGTTATGCTGTTTGCATAGGCACAGTAAATGTTGGGGAAATTAGAAAGGACATTACCTTGGCCTAAGAGATACAGAGTATCTCTACCCTTGAAGTTTACTGTCATGAGACTGACTACAGGCTCTGGGCATGTTAATTGTCAAACTCCAAGGTCTTTCTTATGGTCCCAGGAAAAGTTCTGCTCAGTCATGGTTGTCATAGTCAGTCTTTTGTAATTAGTGATCTTGGTTTTTGCACAGATCCTAGGATAGAGGGTCTTCTGATTTCATCTTACCATCAGGTGGTGAGGGGGGGCAACCTGCCTTTAGATCAAGTTGTTTCCTCTTCGTCAGGGTGTCATATGAACGTACCCTGTTGCAAGTTGGTGCCAGAGCAGTATTAGGGCTTCTCCTGGGGAAATTTGATTCCTGGTACTGGTGCAGGGAACTGTGCCAGTTCTAAGGTTGCGATCTGGGGTTCAGGGTTTGGCGGTTGATACCTTATCAAATGAGGTCTAAGATCCCCATGACAAATGTAGAACAGGCCTTCTTACACATTTCTCACTCGTGATCCCCCTTTTGTCTGAGAAATGCATGATGAGCATGGGTAAGCACTGCTGGAAACACCCCAAATTCATTACTTGGTTGATTCTGAATAAATTTTTGGTTATTGCATGTTTAGAACTTTCACTGTTGCCTTTAAAAAAAAAAACACCACCCCATATTTAGTTACATGGCATCCTGATTCACAGTGTTAGAAGCTAGGCTCTAGAAAAGAGGTTCTGAAACTTTCTGAAACTTCTTTGGCCAGCCCAGCCCTCTTTTCAGAGAAAAAAAAATAATTACTCAGTGCCCCCAGAACTCTTATAGTCTTTAAGTGAACAAACAGAAAGCAGTCCCCATTGCTCTCAAGCAACTGTTGCTTTTCCTGGCTTATTCCATCATGGAGCGGGGTGGGGGGGTGTGGGATATTGCCCCTTTGGGGGAGCTTTGCTCTACAATCCCTCCTCTCTCTGAGCCAGATGTTATAGCTGGCTGATCCCTGAGGATACTTTTCATCATCACTTTCAAGGTGCCATCATCCATGTTCTTAAAATATGTAAACATACGTGCATGTAAACCTGAATTCTGGCTGCTCCATGGTTTGTCTCTTTTTTTTGGGAGGGTGGGGGAGATTGGGTCACACCCGGCAGTGCTCAGGGGCTACTCCTGACTTTACACTCAGAAATCGTTCCCGGCAGGCTCAGAGGACCACCGTCCTTCTGAATGCAAGGCAAACGCCCTACCTCCATGCTATCTCTCTGGCCCAGTTTGTCTCTTTCACATAATTCTAAGCACCGAATCTAACCCCAGGACTAGGTTTGACATATCATAGCTATTTACTAAGTATTTGTTGAAACCAGGATGGCTAAATAGTGGAACAGGTCTTTGCGATGCCTTTTCAGGAAGAAAAAGGAGATATCCTAACTAGGTGAGTGTGAGGGCTCTGGAACTAACTGCTCCAATGCCAAGAAGCACCTGGATTTTTTTTACTGCCACCCCTGTGCCTTCCTCTCTACTACCTGCCTGAGGTGGTTGCTGGGGAGAAACCCTTACGAAGGGGTCATGGATAAACAGTCTGGACTAGGGGTATGTGGAGTCTTTCTTGAGCTCTGCCTCTGGAACTGAGGCTGGGGCTTCTCCTCCAAGGCTGGCTGCACATGGTAAAAGTAGCTCACGAAATGCCCAGCTGTGTAGCAGGGGTTCATGATCTCAGCTCTTCCTCTCACAGTCCTATGGAATAATTTCTTAAAATATCCCATATACCCTGTTAGCAACAAATGAGGGAACTGGAGCAGGTATGTGTGGCAGGGTGGTGGTCTGAACCTGGCACCTCATTTCTGGGCTTGGGAGTCTCCCCCCCAAGTCAGATGCTCTGTGTGCCTGTCCCCTGCATGTGCTGTGGGAGTGATAAACGATGGGAAGAGCCCTCCTTCCCTTGTTTTCACTCAGTGGCAGGGCTTAAGTGTATTGTCCTTGAGCCTGGTTGGTGGTGCAGATCTGTGAGGTACAGATGCACAGGAGGCTTATGGGGGCACCGACTAGGGATTGACAAGACCCATTTTGCTAAGCTACTAATGAGTGAGTCCTTGGCTATTTTTGGGAAAGCACTGCCACCTGACTCTGGGTTCTGCTGCCTATGTCTATTTGGAAGCACAGAGGTTGTCTGGTTTGAAGCTCCTTCGCGGCTGCTCCTTGTTCTAGGGTGCTCTGAACCACCTCATCTTGCAAGAGCATCTGCACTGGGCTGGGGTGGGGCTGAGTCTGAACTCCCTACCAGTTCCGACTTGTCTCTTTTCCCGATACTTTTATCTGTCATGGCAAGCGCTTGGGCTCCCCTCCTGAACTAATTAAGTTTGCATGTGTTTGGACACATTGCCAAATAGGGCTTAGCAAAGCGGAACTGAGCTACATCTCTTTCCAAGGAGGGAAGTAGGAGTCTGAAAGCTCCTTCATGAGGACTGACTGCACCGAAGAAGACTTGATGATGGGGATGGGTGTGTATGTGTGGTTAGTGCCCTGCCCTGGTCCCCCAGGGACACAACGGCCTTCTAGCAGTCTCCAGTGAGACTGGAGGGGCAGGTGAGACCCTACTCTCCCCAGATGTGGGCTTCTCAAAGAACCTGAAACAGGCTTCTGAGCACAAGCTAAGCTAAGCATCAAGATTCTGGGGGCCGGAGCAGTGGTGCAAGCCATAAGGCTTCTGAAGCCAGCCTAGGACAGACCGCAGTTTGATCCCCGGTGTCCCATATGACCACACGACCCAAGCCAAGAGCGATTTCTGAGCGCATAGCTGGGAGTAACCCTTGAGCAGCATCAGGTGTGGCCAACCCACCCCCTCCAAAAAAAAAAAAAAAGATTCTGCAGGCCTGTGGGGGAATTTTCAGGACCCTGTGCTGCCTGCTTGGCCTGTCTCATTCCTTCCCAAGTGGTGAACAGAGTGCTCAGAGATTACCTTCCCCATCTCTGACCATCTGTGGCAATGTACACCCTTGAAAACCCACAGGGTGTGTTTCCTTGTTTTCCCGGAGGACCCTCATTCCCCTGCTTGATCTTGTGATCAGGGACAGAAGGTGGAGGTGGAAGTGGCAGAAAGAGCCTAGTCCTACGGAGGGTCTCACCAGCCAGGGTCATTATAGTAAGCTGAGGACTGGGTGTATGTTTTCTATCAGGCCAAGACAGCCTAGGCCAGAGCCTCTGTGGGTCCTGTGTGGACACAAGCCTAGGGGGCATGGCCATGGCAGTATTCTTCCAAGGTGGGAAAGAGTAGTTCCTACAGCAAACAGAGGAGCCACCGTCATACAGCCGAGACTACCTGACCACGATGAGGCTCTTGCTGGGCAACATGGGCTCAGTTAGGCCTGGCTCCAGGGAACCTGAAGGGTGTCTGTGGGAGTGGTGGTGAGGAGCTTCTGCAGGTTGTGAAGGTAATTCTGGCCTTCAAGCTAGAGCCTGGGCCCCTGAAAGCACGAGAACCAGACCTCCTGCCCTTCCTTCTCTTCCCTGGAGCCTGCTCGTCACAGAGGTGTGGTGGTGAGCCCCAAGAAGGCAGCGTGAGTTGATGGGGTCATGTTTCAGCGGCAGCTAATCCAAGTCACTGGATATAAATCTCTCTCTGCTGCCTCTTTCCTCCCTCCCATCCCCAACTCAGACAGGGAAATGAATCCTGGCCCTCGCCCTGAATACATCATGGCAGACCTGCTCTAATGAGAGAGGGCCATTCATTGTGGGGTGAAGCTCCCTGCAGAGCCAGGGAGGCCATTAATTAAAGAAGAGCCACCTGAAGCCAGCAGTGCGGTGTGGCCCTGCCACGCTCAGATGGAGTGCAGAGAGCTTCGTTAGCCTGACAGTAACTTTGGGCTGAGGTGCTGGGACTTGAACAAGAGGTGCCCCCACTTTCCACCTCAGATTCTGGCCCATGACCTGGACATGGTGGGAAAGGGACCCTCGATAAATCCACTAGGACAAGGGCTGTTGGGGGTGTGGGTGCCTTGCAGGCTCCTGTATCCTCTCCGTGTGTCCTGCAGTTTTGGGTCTGCAGGCAGCTTGGCACATGTCCTTCCCTCTGAGTTTGAAGGAGTTTAAAGGAGTCTTCGTGGGAGGATTTGGGGCCTGGAGGGTCCCGGGGCAACTCTATGGTTTGATCACAAAGGTATAGCCCCCTACCCCATATCTCTGAGGTCCCCCCATTCTAGGTACTTCTCTGCTAAAGTCTGGGACTTACCACAGGGGATCTGCAGGTCACTTCAGCGATGGCAAGACCAGAGAAGGAGGGTTTCCTCAGGGAATGTCTGAGATACGAGATTTGCAGGAGGTGGCAAGAGCTGGAGCCTCAGGCTCCAGTGCTTCTTAGAGTTGACTTTAATGCTCCAGGGTTCTGGGGCAAGTGTTTCTGCTGGGTCCTGTCCCTGTTGTGGTGTCCCTTGACCATCTGAGAAGGGTGCAGCTTTATTCTTGACTGGCAGCAGGACTGTGGGTGTTAAGATCTTTGCAGCCCCACAGTGATGAGGAAATCTGTGCCTAGGTTTGTGTCTTTGACTCCTGCAGGTCTTAGAATGTCTGGTTTGGAGCCCCGGGGCAGAACCTGACAGGCAGGCTGTTCCTGAGAGCCCCAGAGCCCGCAGGGTCATGACCTAATGGGACTGTCTGCAGCATCATAGTCTTTGCATTGGATCGGGAACATTTTTGCACCTTTTCATGCCTAGGCTACTGCTTGGCCTCCTCTGACCTCCAGTAGGGCAAGGGTAGAAAACACACCCCTATAAGTCCCTACAGAGGAACCAGTGTTGCTCCTAAGAGTGAGCTGTCCTTGGAGCAGTGTTCTGGAACTCAGTTGACCTTGAGCCTGACTTAGGTGCAATTTTAGAAATTAAGGTATGAAATGGACATAGGGGCAGAGATAAAAGTGTGAGGTGGAGGCTTGATAACATTGACATTTATCACTATATTGGCATATGTTTATATGAAATATGTATTGTGTTTTATGGTGCTCGATAGACCATGAAGTGCTGTGATGAAATGGGAGTTGAGCATATGAAGTGTATGCTCCCGACCCTTTGAGTCATCTGCACACCCCAGTCTGTTTTCATCCAAGGGCCCAGACAGAGATGCAGGACCTGTTTCATCATCTCAGAAGTTTCCCTGGACCCTTTCCAGATACTCATGTGTTCCTGTGCCAGGTACCCATGGTCAGTTATGGAGTTTCTCTTTCACTGCCCTGGACTTTAAATAGAATTGGATAACTCTGGAGTGGCCTCAGCTTGGCATGCTGTGCCAGAAGCACTGCCACGTGGCCATAGGCCCTGCTGCTCAGCTGTATTCCTCCTGTGTCCTGTTCCTGGGGTTTCTCCACAATGATGTCCCTCTCATCTGAGGGGAGGACACCTATCTTCTTTGGTCCTTCAGTCCACATTTAGATGCTTTTGCAGATGTTCTTTGTGTTGAGAGAAACCCTTGTCCCAGCCTGCAGACTTCCCTGCTCTCGTGGAAGAGAGCATTTTCCTCCCATTCCTGTGAGAGGCAGAGGTGACCCAAGGCCTCTGGGCCAGCTGGATGGACCCACTTCTTCCTTCTTCCAGCATTATTTATTGAATACCCATATCAGGCCTTGCTCTATTCTAGGTGGTGGAAGTTAGAATATGTGAACAAAAAAGAAAACTTGCCAAACATCAGGGTTTCTGTTCCCTGCCTACAAGCAGCTTGCACCACGCTCTGTCTTTTGGAGGCCAGGCATTGAAGAATCCTATCTTGTGGGGCTCCTCTCTCCTGTGATACCAGTTGTTAGGGACATTGCCTTCCTGATGACCTTTCCAATTATAGGCTTTTTGTCTTCCTGTGCTGCTTGGCAGTGAAAGGGTGTCTCCATTCTGGTGTTTCCCTTCTTTCTGCTGTAGGGAAGTCTGATTCCCTCTGTGAGAGGAGAGAATTAATCTCCAACTTTCCATGCCTGTAAGGTGAGTGACCTCTGTTTTGTCAGCGCTTGCCAATCTGTCCTCTAATTCCCAGCCAGAGTAATGGAGACATTACTTTGTTCTAAAGCAAACCTGCTGTGCAGCACGGGTCTGTGCAGATTCAGGCGCCGGGAAGGACAGGGCAGCTCCATGGGGATCTCATCACAGATGCACAGGCACCAGGAGGCTCTTGGGATGCGGCCCCTGGGTGGCTCTGGTCCCGAACTGCCTGCCATTGGCAGCTCTGGGGAGTGAAATACTCCATATAATGATATACTCCCAACCTCTATCTGTCCTGTTGCAGTATTTGCCTCTGTTTGGTCTGAAATCCATTGCTGTTGTCAGGCTCTCAAAGAACATAGGAGAGCATGAGCACCCCAGAGAAATAGAAGTGGGGAACAGCAAGAAGTGGGGAACAGTGGTTGAGCATGGAGGCCTGGTTGATGTGGCCTCTGTGGAGCTTTGGAAAGGGCAGCTGAGAGTGGGTGTTAGACCCTTACTAACCCTACTACAGGGTGGCACGAGGCAGACTATATAGTTCTATAAAACTGTTTCTTCCAAAGCCCGCAAGGATGTTGGTTCAGGGAAGAAAGCCAGCCAGAGCACAGAATCCCGGGAGCCTGACAGGCCTTTTTCTCTGCGATTCTTTCTTGCAGGCAGCCCGAGGCAGCCTGTCTCTTTGTTAACAGAGTGACAGCAATGTGACACCATGGAAATAATTACTAACAAATCACGGTGCTGACTGCAAACAGCTCTCTGTCTTCAGAGGCATGTCAGGGTGCATTAGAGCAGGACTGGAGGATCAGCGCATGCAGGGGGCTGAAGCACAGCTTGCACTTAGCTCACCCCAGCTCCTCTGCCCTGATCCTTTTTTGCTCCAGCTCACTTTTTTGCTCCTGGCCTTTTCCCCTAGGTCAGCTGAGGAACTAGCTGGAAGTGGCCTGTACCTAGTCCCCCTTCCTTGGGGCAGGGAGCTAGGACACCCACCTTTGCTAAGGTGCTCCTGTGTATGAAGAGGTCCATCTAGGGACTGGACTATATATAGCACCACACACACACATGCTCACACACACATATGCATTCACCTCACCCCACCTCCCACAGCACACAAGAAGGATGCTCCATTTCTGAGACAGTTAGGACCAGTTTCACATGCTAGGGGCTGGGGGTTTGGGGGAATTCTGGCATCTCAGTCTTGGTCTCATGCCCTTCCCCCACTGCACTGGTTTCTTCTTCCCTTGCCATCATCAGTTTGGGTAAGTCGACTTTGTCCATTCCCTCTTGGTTTGCTGTGATTGCTCTGACTGTCAGGGCTGTAAATAATGTGCCTGGTGTGGTGGCTGGAGGCAGCCGTGGGGTGGGGAAAGAAGTCGAAGGAGGAGCTGCACTCCCACGGGCTCCCACTCGCCCCCCTCCCCTCTCATACAATATTTATCCAGGGATGGGAGTCAGATGCAGCGACCTCAGGGGTCACCCAGTTAAATAGCTTCTGAACCTCCCTGCATTCTAATTGCTGCAGTTGTCCTTTGCTCTGGAGACTTCTCCCCATTGTCTGCCGAGGCACACACTAATGGCTGTCCTCCCTGCCCTGCTGGGAGGCGTGGGGGTGGGGGTGGGAGAGGGCTCCTTGCTACCTTTCTTTCTGGGATGAGGGAATTAACAAGTGGCTCTAGCTTGGAGGATCTGTCTCCAGCAGCCCACCATACCCACCCTCTGCAGAGCGTGCTGCAGGAGGAGCAGTTGATGGCCTTAGTTGATGGGGCCAAGGGGTTTGGCCCATTTCCACTGAACAGAACTGGGGAGAGGGGTGTCTAAGCCTGCTGCAAAGGCATGAGCCTGAGGCATTGGCTGATGAGCAGTAACTTGTATACCCCAGGTTTGAAAACTTCTAATGAGTGGCATTTCTAGTTGGAATATACTGTGCTTTGTCCACAAATTGGCCAGATGCAATAGTCTTTTGGGTCCCCTGGGGGTCCGTGTAGATGAGTAATGGTGTGCTCCATGTGTGTATCCACTGGGACTGTGTCCCTGTCAGTCACCCCATCTTTCCCAGGGAACATGCAGCCCCACCCTGAAAAGTGCTCATCACAGCAGGCCTCTTCCTCCCGAGAGGCTTCAGGGACCACTGGTGATCAGGGACCACCGAGAGGCACAGAGCAGACAGCCTGGTAGAGAACCCAAACAGGTGATTTTTATAGCTAGCTATCAGCTTGTCAAAACTGGTGCTAAAGAAAGCTCTTCATGCAATGTGTAAGTTTAGGTTTCCACTAAAGCTGGGGCAAGACCCTGTTCCTTCTTCCTCCTGCCCTGGTCACAGAATGAATTTTTAATTCTTCTAGAATCCTAGAGCTCCTGGAAGCAGTTTGGAAATCACTGGCCTTCCCTTCTGCCCTCTGAGAAGTAATATTGTTAAGGCCAAGTGCTTACAAATCTGAAAGGAGCCGGGGGAACTGGGATCAGGAAGCTAGTGGGGAACCCAGAGGACAGCCAGCTGCATCCCTGAATGTGTTGGAGCAGGGCCAACCTGAATCCCCAATCTTGTGAGGATACCTCTCTGTGGAGCCTCCAGAGGGCATCAGAGGCCACTCAAAGTAGCCAAGGAAAAGGGTCACAGAGGGCCCAGGCCAGGCAGATTGGAGTAGCCAAGAGACAGATCAGTCTGGGCTCCCTGGAAGTGCTTGTCAGCTGCTTCCCTTCTGACTCACCCAGCTCTGGCCTCTGCCAGTTCCCCTGGGAAAACACTCTGTCCAGTTCCTAATGCCATCTCTGATACTTCCACAGTCACCAAAGCTGGGCTGCTGGGCTCAGTCCCTGGCAGGTTGGTCCTGGAGGATCTGGAGAGGTGCGGGACTAATGGCTTCATTTAGAGGGAGTTCTGGGGAGTACCCCCACCTAGTTGACTCCAAGGATTGTCTCTGTGCTGAGAGGTGTAGGTCACACCGTCTGCCGCATATTTTGGCCCCCATCAGGTCCCTGGGGTAGGTTTTTTGGAAGACCCATGGGAATTAGGATCATTGGCAAGTGACCTGAGAGCTGCTTGGTTGGGAGTAGATGAGGACACAAATGGGGCTTTTGGGGGTTTTGTACAGCTGCTTGGTAGAGGGGATCTGAGGTGGGTGCTTCTGGGGTCCTCAGACATCCTTCTGTAGCGCCTGAGTACTGGCTTCTGCTGGGCCTCTCCAAAGCCACGTGTCTGGGAACTCTTCCAGCTGTGCCGCCAGACCTAGACGCAGGTGACGGCCTTTCGTCTGTACCAGAGGGAAACCAGAGGAAATTAAATGTCATTTTCCCCCTGCACAGCAGGTTGTTGCCAGATCAGACACCGTGGATCAGCACTAGGGGAGGGTACCAAGGGGAGGTTTCTGCCTCAGTCGTGCCCCCTGCACCACACGGCTCCCAGGTGATGCCTGGCTCACTCCCAGGGTTTCCTCTGCCAGGCCAAGTTTGCCCTGGCCTGGAGCCCAGCCCTGTGTTACATGGCAGCTGTGGCCCAGGTCAGGGCCCAGTGTGTATGTACTCAGGAGGGAAGGGGCGGGGGGCACAGGACCCAGCAGGAATCAGCGCTTTCTTGGGAAGCTGCATCTTGGGGAAGAACAGTGTCTTTAGACTGCAGACGGATGCAGACTCCAGACTCTACTTGGCAAAGTCACTTTATTTCCTACAGTCTTTATGAAACAACCCATGGGAGGAAGGGAGATAAGGTTGATGGCATGACGACCAGGAAGGACAAATGACCAGAAAGGCCTCTCTGCCCACTCCCTTGCAGGGCCTTCCTGGTCCAGCCCTCTCAGGTGGGCATCCTAGAGCCCTGCAGATGAATAGGCATGATAGTGTCCCCGCTTCTACCCATGGAGCTCCACTGGCCTCTCCAACTTCACACTTGTACTTCCCCTTGCTGTTTGGGAGAACCTTGGGGCTGCTAGTCCCAATCCCCTACCTAGCCTTGTTGAAGTCTTATCAGCGGGGTCGTAGTTCTTGGCTGGGTAGTGACATTTATTCACAGGGCTTGGGGAAAAGATGTTTAAATACTGTGAGAGCACTCCCTGGAAACCCACTGCCCCCCGCCCCCCAGCATGGCTGCTGCTGGTGGTGAAATTCATTAGTGGTCCCTGACAGGCTTCGGCGACAGAGGCACTGGCTGTCTGCTTCCCGCTCCCTCGCTCCCGTGCTCCTGCTTCACGCACGCTGGTATTTAAAGCTGATGGGCTGCTTATAGACTCTTGTACCATGACAAGTTTGGGGAGAGGATGGGGGAGAGAGAGACAGATAGGGAACCAGCTGTCAGGCTGGTGTTTCAAACAGCACTCTCTCTCCTGACCCTTTGCAAGCTCCAGCAAGTGTATCATCTTTCTGAAGCCTGTGGTTGGAATTGTAACCTGCATCTGTCCCAGAGGATGGGGACAAGTGTGGGGGCAGAATGGGTTGGGAAGTCAGCAGTGCATTCTCCCGGGGCTGAGGACATGCGGAGGAGACAGGAGTGTCTGGAGGCAGGGGTAGTGTGTGTGCAGACATGCCTGTGCGTGCCCACCTACTCACAGACCAGATTGAGGCTGATTTTTTGTTTTTGTTTTTGTTTTTGTTTGGTTTTTGGGCCACACCCGGCGACGCTCAGGGGTTACTCCTGGCTATTCGCTCAGAAGTCGCTCCTGGCAGTCACCAGGGACCATATGGGGAACCAGGGGATCGAACCGCGGTCCGTCCTAGGTTAGCACAGGAACCTTATCTCCAGCGCCACCGCCCGGCCCCTGATTTTTTTTTTATGTGCTCCCCAACACTGTCTTAACACCAAGGCTCAGGGCCCTTGCTCTGTTGCCTTGCCCCGGGTGATCGTTGTGTGCTGTATGGTCTGGACACTACCTGAACACAGAAATCAGGAAATAGGAAGTTGGGAATTGAGAAATAGGAGGTGGGGGGTTGATATCAAATCATATCAAATCCATTTCTTCCCCTAGCACCTTCAGAAGTGACCCCTAGCAGTGCCGGCTGAGGCTCCCTAGCCCCCACAAATACTTCTCCATTCTGTATCTAAACTGGGGCCATGACTTTTGTGCTCAGATATATGGGTGTAGATTGTTTTTTAAATTGTTTGAGAGTTTTTGGCTTGTTTTGGTTATGGTTTTTAATTTGGAGGCTGCCCAGAGGTGCTGTAAGAGCTACTCTGGCTGTGCTTGGGGGGTGGGGTTCACTTCCAGTAGTGCTTGGAGAACCATGAGGTGCTGGGGGTTGAACTTTGGCATATAGCCTTTTGAGTACCTCTTCAGTCCTATATGTTGATCTTTTGGATTAAGGTGTTTTGGTTTTTTTTTCCATTCATAACTTCTTTTTCCCAAGCTTCTTGGAATTTGGTTTTGAACTGTTGAGTGTTTTGAGAACTTTCCTTTTGCCTATCATTCTCTGTAATGTTTCTCAGTAGTTTTTTCCTGACTAATGGTCTATCTTCTTCTTGTAGGTGACTTAGAAGCATTTCCTGAGACTGGTGTTAAGAGTTTGGGGTTGGCTGATCTCCAAAGAGCTCAGACCCCTTCTCTGAATATTTATTTTAGAATATGTTTCCTTTGGCTAGTCTTTAGCCATCACAGTGTAGGGTCCCTTGACCAAGTTGTCTGTGGTGGTGGACAAGGGTGCTGTGCTGCCCAGCTACCTTGGCACCTTTCTGGGCTCTTTGTTCCCTCAGGCCTATAGTTGGGGGCTACTGGGAACAGACCCAATTCTGCCCCACACCTACTTCTTTTTTCCCCAGGGGTCTTGTGGGGACTCGGAAAGTCAGTGCTGTGGGGCTGGAATAGGGGTCGTGTGCTTGCCTTGCATGATTGACTGAGGTTTAATCCCTGGTATCACATATGGTTCCCCAACTTCCACCAGGAGTAATCCCTGAGGATTGCTGGGTGCCCCTCAACAACATCAAAAAACAACAACAGAAACCTGTGCTGAGGCCACCAGGACTATTCCTAGTAGTGCTGATGGGGGAGGCAAGAAGTGCTGGGGATTAAACTTGAACCAGGTCCTATGCATGGCTTGTGCCCCAGCCCTCTGAGCCCAGCTCTCAATCACTACTTTTACCCTTGTCTGTGCTCTCAGTGGTACCATTGATACTCTTAGTTTTTGCACACGTGTATGTGGAGTGAGTGTAGAGTGTTAGTGTGGTGTAGGTGTGGGGAGAGGAATACAGGGTGTTTAGTTAGCTTAGGGGAGGGTCATTAGTAAAATCACCCAGGACATCTCCTCGACCCAGGTGGTGGATAAGTGCCTATAGGTTGGAGTGGGTTCTTTCAGGTTTGTGTGTGAGATGCTGGGCCTCTCTCAATGTGCTATCCACCACTGATCCACATCTCTAGCCCTTGTTCCTGAACCATCAGCGAATGTCCATTGTGTGATCATCTCCGTATAAGCCCTCTCTTGGGTATAATCAGCAAGTGTCCTATCCAGGTTCAATCCCTGGCACCCATAGGATCTCCTGATCCCTGAGCACAGTTGGGTGTGTCTCCCAAATCATAAGCAAGCATAGTCCCCCCACCCCCCCTCCTTCCTGTTCCTGCTCCTACTCTGCACTGGACCCTGCAGCCCTCTAGCTGCTCTGGATGAGGGACTGGTGTTTAGATGGCGCCTTTCCCTTCCTGTTCTTCCGGGCCCAAGTACCATGTGCACAGGCCTGCTGGGGCAGCAGGGCCTGGCCTTCTGCTCAGTGCATCGCATGGGTGCCGAAGAAATGAAGGGGCTTTGATCAGCAGGAGGCTCAAGCATTAATTTTTTATACATCAGTAGTGGCCAAGTGAGTGAATTCAATTATGAGTCTGCTTTCTCTCCCTCTCCTCCCCCAGTGTGGTGACTCAGAATGGAGACTAAGGAACCTGTTGAAATGAGAAACCCCTATTTCCTGGCTTGACCCCCTCACTAATTCGGGTTAAATTGCTGTGCTGTTGCAGGGCTGACACATTGTGCCTGCCTCTGTTTGTACAAGAGGATGCAGTGGGGGAGGAAAGACCAATTTGTGCCGAGATAAAAGGTGTCATGGGCAGATAACGAACGTCCCAGCCTTGTGCCTGTGCTCATTGTTGCTCAATTTGCTCCGTGAGGAAGCCCAGCCTTCCCCTCTTTCTTCCTTCCCTCCCTGCACTCATATTTTACCTCGATGCCACCGTGTAATGATGCCCTGCGTGGTGGGGGAGGAGATAGGCACCTCTGGCTGACAGCCCTTCCTGATAACCAAATTCCAGCCCATCCATCACCAGCTCCTCTCCTCAACTTGAGCAAAAGTGATCATGAAGGGCGGGCCGTTTATCACCAGGCTCTGTTTATCTCCTGCCGGTGGGGGAATGGAAACCTGGAGACAAAGAGCTGTGTCCCATCTCTGGGAAGCTGCCAGCACTGTGCTCTGGGCCTGAGCACCAGTGCATCCTCCAACTGGATTCAGGCTGCGGGTTTAGGGCCTGGGGCATGTTTTTTCCTGCCCATCAGGTGCGGTGTGAACTTAAACACGGGAATGAGCAGTGCAGCCCCTGTGACACTGATCTTTGTGGGGCCAAGCCCAGCCTCCCCTTAGCAGTCCCCTTGGCAGGAGCTTCCCATAGCAGACCACTGTCCTCTTTTCTGGGGCATGCTCCCAAGTCCAGCTGTGACTTTCCAGGCCCATATCCTTCTTGCTCATCACCTGGGCTCCTCAGTGGCCTCCCTTTCTTCATAATGGATGGAACTGAAGTTGCCCGTGTTGTGTAGCCCAAGCCTGGCCCCACAGTCCACAGCACCTTAAGATGAGGTGGTCCAGCCTTTCCACAGAGGTAGGGAGAGGGTCTCCCATGGCTCCAGACTCACTCCCTTCCTTGTTCCCAGGGCTTGAGTCTGAAACATGTGAGTGTGGCTTCTGTCACCTGGATTTGAGACTGGCCCTGCTCTCTCAGAGGAACCCAGGGGTGAGTCCAGAATCTGGATCCTCTTGAGCTCTGGCGCCTGCTCTCCTCCAGTGTCCTTCCACCTGTCCGGCCACTGAGGATGCTGCTGGCTCTTCAGCTCCAGCCTCACTTAAGCCCCCAGACCTGCCTCATCTCATCTTCAAAGCTGGATTCCCCACTCTCAGTGGCTTCCTCCTGCCTGTGCCCATTAGCGAGGGTGGCGCTCTCTTAATGAGCCTGGCCCTGCTTGGCTGGCGCCGGGTAGGCACACCTGTTTGCCATCAGGGCCGTCTGCACCCAATCCAGCTCTGTGCTGCAGGTGGTGGGTGAATGGAGGTGGGCGGGGAGCAGAGCCTTTCACTTTGTGCAATGCACGGGGAACAGCGGGGGCTCCCACCCCTCTTGCCTATATGGCTCCCTTCTCTCTGCATCCTTTATTCTTTATGGCTATTTCAAAGGAATGGGGGACCTGCCTCGTCATTTCTGCCTTTCCTTACCTCTGATGGAGGGTGGATTCCAGCCAGTCAGCATCTGAGAGTGGTGGGATTTGATGTTCTGGTGCCCTTGGGGCCAGTGTGACAAGAGCAGGACCACATAGTAAATGCTGTAAGTGGAACACCTTTCTGGCTCTAGGCTCCATGGTATCTAGAAAGTGACCATACCTCTCAATTTAGAGCCCATAGGCAAGACTGGAAAGAGGGCGGCTGCATTCATGAAGCTGAAGGAAGTTTTGATTTGGTTGTGGGGGGAGGAATCTCATTCCATTTTATGACCTGGACATAATTGGTTCCTTTCTATTGGCCAGTGGTGATGTCATTCCGGCCCTCATAAAGAAGGGGAAATCACACCTGTGGGCTTGGTGCATAAAGTTTCATTGGGCAGCAGTAATAAGCATGGCCAGATGAAGCAGGGCCGGCCTGAGAGCTTTGTGCCTAGTGACTCCAGCTGCATGCAGGCCCAAGCACCATAAACCTGCCGCACGTTCATGCCCCCAGGCTGCCTAGGGCGTGTTGCCAGGCTCTGCTGTCTAGGGATCAGTACCTGGTGAGAACTCACAGCATTCAGGCCCTTTGTGCCAGCATGACTTTCACTCTTTCCTTTTCCAAACTGGGGGACCATGGACCCACTGGGACCCCTGACACTAGCCTTAGGCTCTATGAGATTAACCACCCTGTACTCCCCTCCCTTGGCCCCAGGCCTCCATGACCTGGCTCTGCGCAGGCTGGGCCTAGGCTGAGTGTAGATCTCATTTCTGGTTCTACTCTGGCTGCTTTCGTGGTTGGGCAGATTCTTTTTATTCTCTGGGCCCCAAGTTCCTCTCAGGTGGGAGGTGGTGACCTCAGCTGGGATAGGGGGCTGCACTAGAAGTGTGTGGCTGTCTTCCTGTGAGATAGTTGGCAACTGGGACTCTGGCATTTGACTCTAGTCTTGTGAAAATGGGCTGGAGTCCTGCTCCGTTTATCATGCTCATGCTCAGAATCCCAGGGCCAGGACCCCCAAAGGCTAGAGCCACTTTCTTCAGCCTTTCTACACTGACAACATTTCCTTGGACCAGCAGTTAGAACTGAGGGGAAGATCAGTGATTTTCAACCTTTTTACACCTGCAGACTGGCAAGTGGCTCGAGTACAGGATACTGGGCTAGAGGACACGATAACTGGAATACACGTGAGTCTACAAACGACTTCCTTTGCAGGGATTAGAACCCCGAGTGAGAAGCAAACTTTAGACCAGAGTTTTTCTTTTTTTCTTATATTTTGGGGGATGTGGGGGAGCCTGGGTCACACCTGGTGGCGATCATGAGTTATTTTTGGCTCTGCGCTCAGAGATAGCTCCTGGGGGACCATAAGGGATACCAAGGATCAAACTTGGGGTTATCATGGGTCTGCCACGTGCAAGGAAAATGCCCTACCACTGTGTTATCGCTTTAGCCCCATAGACCAGCATTTTCCAGCTGGCAACCCTATGGCCTCCCTCAGAAAACTGAGCAAATGAGGAAGTAGAGTGGAGCAAAGAGTACAAGGTACGAGCCTCAGGGGCCACAGGACAGAGTCAGTAGGGGTCCCAGTCAGAAGGAAATTGAGGAACCCAGCCCTGGTTTCCTGTGGAAGGCAGAAGAGACTCAGGACTGGCTGGGGGCTGATGTAGCCTGTTGTCCAAGCTCCCCTCATGCAACCCCCTGTCAGGAGGCCCTGAGAAGCACCTAGAACTTGCTAGCGTCTTGTCCCAACCTGGGGAGATGTCTGAGCTGCCATATAGTTCTGAATCCCACTGACAGCAGCCCCTTCTTCCCAGCCAACCATAGATGCAGAACTCCTGCCCTATATCCATGGAAAATCAGATGTGCTGGGGTGGGCCATAGGACAATGGCCCGGGTCCTGGCCTTGCACTGTTCAGTCTCTGACCTTCCGCTTTTCAGACTCTGCTCACAGTTCATGCATCTTCTCTTTCAGGATGCATTTGAAACTTATACTTTGGGGCAAGGATCCACACCAGGTTGTGTTCAGAGATTACTCTTGATGGGGCTGGGGGAACCATCTGGGGTGTCAGAGAACTCAGTCCCCAACATGGAAGGTAAATACCCTTCCCACTTGCTATCTCTCCAGCCCCTGAAAGCATGGTTTTCAAATAGCAGAACACAGCCAATATGTTAACAGATATGTAACAATATGTTAACAGATATGCAGATATGTAACATGAAAGGAAAAGAGAAGTGAGAGAAGTATGTTGATATTACAGCTGTGTTGCATTTCTTCAATAGCCACATTCTAGCTTACTTTACTCTTCACTCAGTGTCCCTATAAACTTGCTCCAATATTCCCACATGGGAATATGTATACCTGGAGAGCCCTCTCATCCTCTTGGCCTCGACCAGAATCTCTCTTCTTTCTTTTTTTTTTTTTTTGGTTTTTGGGCCACACCCGGTGACGCTCAGGGTTACTCCTGGCTATGCGCTCAGAAGTCACTCCTGGCTTGGGGGACCATATGGGAAACCGGGGGATCGAACCGCAGTCCGTCCTAGGCTAGCGCAGGCAAGGCAGGCAGGCACCTTACCTCCAGCGCCACCACCCGGCCCCAGAATCTCTCTTCTAAGGAATTGGTGGGTTAACTTCTCTGCGATCTGGATGTTTGAGAAGATTCTTCTCCAACCTTAGAAAAGCAGGTTTTTAGTCTTCTGCCTGAAATGTAGGGATCCTCTTAGTTGCGAACTGTGGAATAACAAAGGGAACATCGACTTGCCCTTGAACTTTGTGGGATGGAAGCAGCCACTCAGTTGTTTCTGCCAAATGCCTTTAAAGTGGAGATTGTACTTGTGGGTGACACTTCCACATGCTTGCAAGCTACTCTCTACCTCCATGGCCCTCTAATGACTTCTTATCAGTCTCACTCTGACCTTCAGCTTTACAAGTCCACTGGCTTTCTCCCCCCCCCTCCCCCACTTGCTTGACCACTGTCTGAAATGTGAATGCTTTGGGAATAGAAGTGAGTGCATTACCTCCTGGCTCTTGGTTGTCACCTCCTTGAAGGAGCTGTCAGCATGTGTCTTGGAGAAGGGTGACATTTCCTGGGCTCTCAGATCTTGGGTGGACAGTTCTGCAGGGAAGAAATGGGAGTCTTGTTCTGCACTGGTTCTAAAGACCTAGTCCAGACACGGAGGTGAATGTGAGAAGGAGACCAGTGTGAGGCTTAGTTTAGTATTAGGGAGGAATATTCTGAGAATGGGGAGGAATGCTAAAGTCGAGCTGGCTGTTTTGTGAAGTAAGTCTGTGTGTATATGTGGGGGTGGGTGGTTTGTTGGTGGGGTAGCCTGATTCCATTTTTGCTCAGCAAAACTAGCATAACGCTATCTCATGGACTTCTCATACTCAACACTGCCTAGGTCTCATAGGCTTCTCATACTCAACACTGCCCTCCATACATTTTGTGGCCCTGCCCTAGAGGAATCTTTTTTTGTTTTGTTTTGTTTTAGTTGTTTGGGTCACACATCCCAGTGTTCAAGGCTTACTACTGACTTTGCACTCAAGGATTACCCCGACTTTGCCTCCTGCGGCCCCCAGGTAAATTGAGTTTGAGACCCCTGACTTAAACTAAAGTAACCCTTAGGCCACCTGTGTCTCCAGTCCAGACCTGTCTTTAAGCCTGAATCTCCAGATAACCTTTAGATAGCATCTCCTTGCCCGATGCCCACCAGGCACCTCAAACTCAACAGGTACTGAATGCTTATCATGTATCAGGTAAAAACCACACCCCTCGAACACGGTCTTTCTTCCAGCAGCTTGCTGTGAGGTGAAGCAGTAAAGGGGAATATCATGTGGAGAGAATTTAAGAACTGAATAAAGTGGGGGCTGGAGCAGTGGCACGGAGCATTAAGGCATCTTCCTTGCCAGCGCTAGCCTAGGATGGACCATGGTTCGATCCCCCAGCATGACATGTGGTCCCAAGTCAGGAGCAATTTCTGAGCGCATAGCCAAGAGTGTCACCAGATGTGGCCCAAAAACCAAAAAAAAAAAAAGACCTGAATAAAATTATATCACAGAGGCTTTCTGCCATTGACGACTCCTCTCTGCCTATTCTGGTGGGTGCCATGAAGCCTTTTAAGTGGGGTTCCCCCACTTTCATAAGCAGTCACCCAGGCTCAGTCACCCAGGCTCTTTACAGCCTAGTTCTGTTTTTGGCTGCCTGACTTCTTGGATAGAGTTAAAGCTCCCAGTGACCACCAGCTTTTTTCAGTGTTTGGTTTTGTTGCCCTGGAGACGATCTTTATATATATCACAACTCTCCCAGGTCACTGTAGCTCGTGGTACACCCCCTCTAAGAAAATTGAATGCTCTTTCTCAGGTGATAACTCTATTGTCTTCCTGCACCCACTCCTGTGTGCCTGTGCTCCAACTTAAGATCATTCTGGGTATTTGTTTTTGTTTTTTTTTGTTTGTTTGTTTTTTTATGGTCCATTCTCTTGAGCCAACTGTGAAACCCCTGTGTGAGGGAGCTAAGTCTTCCATTTTCAGTCCAAAGTGCCTAACTCATTAAACATCGGTTAAAAAAAACATGGATCACTGGGCTCATATGGGTAAAATGGCATAATCAGAAAGAGGGAGAGACAGTTTATAAATTGCAGTTTTACAAAAGGAAAAGCAAGAATAGACTCCTGTTTCAATTTTGAACTTTATGGTGGTTGTAGTTGCTGGGGTCCAGGGTCCAGCCAACAGTGCTCAGGAGGCCACTCTTGCCAGAGATAAAATCCCGGGACTCACACATATGCTCTGCACCTGACCATTGTCCTAGCCCCTCTAAGCAAATCCTGTGTGCTTCCTTCAACAATCAGCACACCCTGGCCTGGAAAGTACTAGGGCTTGGAATGAGATAGACCCGGGCTCAGTAATTCACACTAGCATGTTTACATGTGGGACCTTCAGAAACCTCTGGGAATCTCATTTCCTCGTGTGGAAATGTTGGCCATGGTATCTGTCACGCACTACTCTAGAGATGAATGAGAAAATACAAGATGCTGAGCGCAGCACACACCTGCAAGCAGTTCTGAGTGTCTGGAACTGTCTCCAGGTTTTCACTGTTGGGTCTGCTGACTGGACTTGGAGCCCCGTGCCCAGGGACTGGCAGCAGGTGTCATTCAGGGTGTAGTGGGACCTATGTCAGAGGGTCGCCTTTTGATGTTTGCCCCACACACTCTGACTTGGTGAATTTGGGACTCCATCCTAGAGTATGGAGTATGTGGTAGCCTTTTGATGTTTGCCCCACACACTCTGACTTGGTGAATTTGGGACTCCATCCTAGAGTATGGAGTATGCATGTGGCCAACAATCTTCTTCCCTTTCTTGTAGGCTCCCAGACCAGTGCCAGTACCTGGGCTTGCCGGTGGCAGACTACTTCAAGCAGTGGATTAATCTGAAAAAGGTGCGTGTCTGCGGCCCCTTGGGGTGTCCCCTGCTCTCCTGTGCTCAGATCCCCTCTTTTCCCTCATTGCCTTTTTGCTTTGCTTTCTCTTTCTTTTTTCTCATCTCCTCTCCATCCTTCTCCCTGACTAATATACTCTGGAGGGCTATGGTTATTTCTGGAAATACGGGAATGGGGAGCTCTTTGGGGCCAAGAATGTGGCCCCAAATGTGATATTCCCACGCACCTCCTTGCTTCATCCAGAAGTGAAGGGAATGTTCCAGGTGACTGGACTGAGCTGCTGGTTGTCCCTAGGAGACTCTAGGAGAGTGTGGTGATGTGAGTTTCTGTGGAGGACTTCCTGACTTCCTGTGATGGGCTTAGGCCTGTGTTAGCCTCTTTCAGCTTGCTCTGGCTCCCTAGAGCTGGGAAGCCGAGTTGGTTCAGGCTGACTTTCGTCCTCCCTTCTCCTGGCAGAGTCTTGCTTAGGCAAGGATTGGCTACAGATCTGAATCCAGTTCCTGCCGAGTATACAGAAGGAGACTGGCTGAAAGGAAACACTGATTATTTTCCTTCTGCCAGGATCTCTCGAGTTCAGAGATGGAGTCTGCACCCCTTCTATATCCCCCCATGGCTGGGCCCACAGTGGGTATGGAGTCTGTGTTTACACCCTGACCCCACTCTTCCTGTCGGGCCCTTCTCCAGAACCTGGTGCCATAGAGGCCTCTCCACATAGGGCAGGGTAGTGTGGGCAAGCTAGCCATAAGCGGCTGGATGCCCTGTGCTGCCTGTCAGCATATTTGTGCTGATTGCTGAGCTCAGCAAATAAAATGTGAAGGTCCAGTCAGGCAAGGCAGGCACTGACCATAGACAACTGTTTTGTGACATTCTTTCTAGTTTTTGGTTATGTGTATGCTTCCTGCCTCTGGGTTCCTTGACAGAAATTTGGGAAGCAGCTGACCTGTGGGACTGTGGAGTCACTTAGGAAGGCTGCTTCAGTTAGGGGCAGGAGGAGGGGTGGAGGCACATTGTCCTGAGCTGCTTAAGCTTAGTTCTCCACCAGGCTGTGCTGAGCATCAGGAGAAGCTGAGGACTGTTTCTAGTTGGCCTTGTGATCGCCTCTTGTGAGTAAACTGCACAAACTTGGGAAAAGCAGGGAGTCTACACCTTTCCTCTCAGCCTTCAGCCAGACTATCCCAGGTGTGCTTGAGGGCCCATCAGGAGGGAGGGCAGTCAGCCAGATCCTGGCCTGCAGCTGTTCACGCAAGAAGGCTGTAATGCCCTGCAGTCAAGGGCCAGGGAATCTTTCCACCAATCAGCATAGGCTGCCCTCTGAACCCTGCCAGCAGGCCCAGGGGTTCCCTGGTACTGACAGGCCATAAGCTATCTTCACAGAACATCACCAGGTGTGGCTCCTGGGGAAAAAAAGAGGAACAAAGGCTGGAGGTGTTGCTCGCTAGAGGCTGCTGATTCGTTTCCTGACACACAACACCAACATCAACACCCACACCGACACACATCCAACTCCCCCCCCACCCATATACACACACTTTATTCTTAAGGGGTTGGGATATCTGTTGAAGGATTGGGATATCTGTTGAAGGATCATTGGGCTTTAGATTTGCATTTTGAAAACACTTTATGAGGGGCCAACTTGGTGGTGCTAGAGGTAAGGCGTCTGCCTTGCCTGTGCTAGCCTAGACTGTGGTTCGATCCCCTGGCATTGCATATGGTCTCCCAAGCCAGGAGTGATTTCTGAGCTCATAGCTAGGAGTAACCCCTGAGCATCACCAGGTGTGGCCTAAAAACCAAAAAAAAAAAAAAAAAAAAAAACCCAAAACAAAAAAACACCTTATGATTGCATTGTAGAGAGAAAGTAGATAAGGGAGACCAATACTGGCTTTTCTCAATGAGGCTGCAGTTGGCAGGCCAGATATAGCAGTGTTGTATGGGTAATGTTGTTTACCTTGTTGCCAAGATTGCCTCTCTCCAAGTCACTGGGACATTGCAGAATGCACCTACCCCACCCACATTCCTAGAAATGCCAATGGTCTGGACAAGTGTGTACTTGAGGGAGTCCCCAACCAGTTTGGGTGAAAACCACAGAATTCAGTCCTATTCCAGGTGATGATGATCATTACTGGAATTTAACTGACAACTCTGAGAATGTGAAGAAATGGACTGATTCTAGATTTAGTGGTATAGTTACTACTACTATCCTGAGCTGCTTCAACTTAGTTCTCCACCAGGCTGTGCTGAGCACCAAGAGAAACTGAGGACTGTTCCTAAGAATATGCTACCTAAGTATATACATAGGTATATACATACCTAAAATTTACCAGGTTATGGAAACTTGGTAGCATGGAGGTAAGGCGTTTTGTTTGCCTAGCATACAGAAGGTCGGTGGTTCGAATCCCAGCATCCCATATGGTCCCCCGAGCCTGCCAGAAGCAATTCCTGAGCGTGGAGCCAGGAGGAACCCCTGACCACTGCAGGTGTGACCCAAAAGCCAAAAAAAAAAAAAAAAAAGGTTAGGAGGGTTGGGTGGTGTGGCTAAGTAGTAATAGTCCCTGGTATCACAGGAAAAATAAATAAGGTTAGGAACACAATATTGAAATTATTTATCATCAACATATAAAAAAGGAATAAGAACCTAATAAAAATGATAGCATAATTTTAGTACATTAGTTGATAAATCGGTTGATATATACATAAATACCACTATATCTTCCTTGGAAAAAATCTGAAGTTTGCTTGTGGAAATGGGCCTGAGAAAAGTTGCAGCTTATGAACTAAAGGTGATGGAAGGAGAGTTTTCTGAAATTAGAGGAAAATGTTATCAGAGGGATGTGGGTTGTAGGGCGATCTAGGTAGATGATTTTGTGTGTGTGTGTGTGTGCTTGTGCGTGCATGCACACATGTATTTTGTATGTGCTTACACAGCTGTGTTTATAATTTTCTGTTTTTAGTATTGCTGTGGACAGAATTGCACATAATGAAATGCAGAACTTGTGTTATATTACAGTGTTCCTTAATGCACCAAATATGTTTGGACAGATTTCCTCAAAGTATGTGTACATGTTTCAGCAGCAGTGACTCCAGGAAGTGGGGATATATTAGCTTTGACTTCTCAAGGAAAGAGAGGGAGGCCAAGGTACATTATGATTTGAGTAGCTAGTGCATTGGATTATGCTTACTTAGACAACAGATGAAAAAGTTTGGGGACGAGGGGCCGAGCGGTGGCGCTGGAGGTAAGGTGCCTGCCTTACCTGTGCTAGCCTAGGACGAACCGAGGTTCAATCCCCCGGTTTCCCATATGGTCCCCCAAGCCAGGAGTGACTTCTGAGCACATAGCCAGGAGTAACCCCTGAGCGTCGCCGGGTATGGCCCAAAAACCAAAAAAAAAAAAAAAAAAGTTTGGGGATGAGAGGATCAGTTCAATGTGGGATATGTTGAATGGGGATGCCTTTGAGATGTTCTTGTGAAGTGATTGAGGCAGTTAACTGTAAGTTCTGGGACTTGGGATAGAATTTGGGTTGATAATGCAGGGCATTACTAGTATGTACATAATTAAGAGTCATGGATTCAGTTCCACATTCCACTTATATGCGTGGGGTGAGAAAAAAGAGCACTATGACAGAACACTGAGAAAGGCCAACATTTGTTAAAAGAGAAAAAGACAGATAGAGAAGGAATGTTACTATCAGTAGAAATAGTAGTTACTACCTATTGATGGTATTTTGTCTTCTAGATCTTGGCCAATTTAGTTGCCTCTTACCACTTGTGCCATTTGATCACTAGAAATGTAGTTTAGATTAGGGAGAAGATTTTATTTTATTTTATTTTATTTGGTTTGGGGACCTACCTGGCGGTGCTCAGGGGTTACTCCTGGCTCTGTGCTCAGGAATGACTCCTGGCAGACTTGGGGGACTATATGGGATGTTAAGGATTGAACCTGGGTTCATCTCAGATTGGCCACATGCAAGGCAAACACCCTACCGCTGTGCTATCACTCTGGCCCAAGGAGCAGATTTTAAATTTTATTTAGGTCTTTAGAGATAGCTCTGTGGCTTAGGTATGTAATTTGCATGCAAAAGACCTGGGTTCTGTCCCCAATACCAAATGGTCCCATGAGCACAGAACTGGAAATATTCTCTACCACTATCAGATATGGCCATCATTTTTTAAATTTCAGTTAATGTAAATTTAAAAAATTGGGGGAAATCACACCTGGTGGTACAAAAAGGGTTATTCTTGGCTCTGCACTCTGTAATCACTCCTGGAGGGCTCAAGGGGATCATATAGTATGGCAGAGATCAAACCAGGTCAGCCGTGTACAAAACAAGGATCCTAATTCAAAGCTTTCTGACTCCAAATTTCTTAAGAACTTGGTACATTTAGAGTAATTAAGGTGAATATATACTTTTAACTGTTAATTATTTAAAATATAAATTCAGATTACGGGACCGGAGAGATAGCATGGAGGTAAGGTGTTTGCCGTGCATGCAGAAGGTTGGTGGTTAGAATCCCGGCATCCCATATGGTCCCCTGATACTGCCAGGAGCAATTTCTGAACAGAGAGCTAGGAGTAACCCCTGAGCACTGCCAGATGTGACCAAAAATAAATAAATAAATAAGTAAATTCAGATTATGGTGATTTAATACCATTTGAGATGTTTTTATTGTTTGTTGGTTTGTTTTGGTTTGGGGCTATACCCGGTGATACTCAGGGGTTACTCCTGGCTGTGCACTCAGAACTCGCTCCTGGCTCAAGACCAAATGGGACACCAGGGATCGAACTGAGGTCCATCCTAGATAAGCCATGTGAAAGGCAAACACCCTACCAGTCCTTGAGATGTATTTTTATTTATTTTGATATTGGAATCACACCAGTTGTATTCAAGACTTACTCCTGGCTCTATGCTCAGGGATCATTCCTGGGACCATAAACAGTGCCAAGAATCAAACCAGAGTTGACAGAATGCAAGGCAAGTGTTTTAGCCCTATACTATCTCTTCAGCCCCTTTGAATATATATTAAATGTAAGTTTATATGAAAAAAATTATTTTTATGTTCACTTTGGTAATTATTTTGAGTCTATTTAGTTTTTGGCTACACTAAGTTAAATTAGATATTACAAAATTTAATCTCATGTTATTAAGTGAAGTGGACTCTCAGTTCATATGACTAAACTTAATTTTTTTGTGGGGGGCACACCTGTTTGACGCTCAGGGGTTACTCCTGACTATGCGCTCAGAAATCACTCCTTGCTTGGGGGGATTATTTGGGATGCGGGGGGCGGGGGGAGGGGATCGAACCGCGGTCTGTCCTAGGCTAGCGCTTGCAAGGCCTTACCTCTAGTTCCACCGCTATACATTATGTGTATATTTTCCTAGGCACTGTGCATGTCCTGCATTAGCTAATCTCAGCAACCCTATAGGGTAGTATAGTTACTATCATTTTACACATGCTAGCATAGAAAATCAGGTACAGAGTAATAACAAGTAATGATGAAATGTGCTCAGGGTCTCACTCTGGTACATAGCAAACTTAGAACTTCATTTTGTCAGACTCTCATTCTGAAGGGAGGTAAAGAATAAAGGGAAAGAGCTGGAGAGGTAGAAGAGGTAGAGCAGTTCCTAGAAGGATGAGGAATGGAGATGTTAGGTTTAGTTGAACACAGAAGGAAAAGAGATTGTGATGAGGGTGAAGGATATATAAGGTAGTGATTTTAGAGCTGGGGATTCTCTCTATGCAACAGACCCTAAGGTGAGATCACGGGAGGGTAGCAAAGGTTGGATGGAGGACAATGTTCCTCCAGATAAAAGGCAAAGAAAGTGTCAGATGAGGTCCATTTGAGAATGTAGCTATGTGGATCCACAGTTGTATACTGGCTGTAGATGTGTGGATGTATAGCACACGTCCCATGCCCCTTTTTCAGTTTCCATAGAGCAGATTCAGACCCAGCTACTTATTATGTGCAGGGTCCTCACAAGCAGTCTGAAATTCCTACCATTGCCAATGCCTGGGCTCACTTGACTGGGCTTTGGCAGAGAATGGGCACAGCCAAGTTCAGCCGGTCATCTCAGAGGTCGTAGGGATGGGGGCTCTTATAATTGAACAGATGTACTAGGGTATGAAGAACAGCTCCACTCTTTCTCTTGTCATCTGTGCTGTAGCCCCTGCTGCAGTTTTGGGTCCTCTGAAGGGGAGGGTAGGAAACTAGGAGAGTGAGATGTAAGGAGGAGATGCTCTAGGTCCCCAAGAAGCATTTCTGTGTCTCCTCTCCTGAGAGCAGGCACAGCTGCTGAAGGGCGGACTGGTGTCTACCATTGAAGACGACTTTTCCTGACCTTGGAGCATTCAGAGGCCCAATCAGTGTGGTAATAAATTAAGGGCTTATGGAGGAATAAATTCTCGGCCTTAATGAAGTTCTTTGCTGGGGGCCATCAGCAGGTCAGCAGGTCGGGATGCTGCAGATTGGAGGCTTCAGCGAGTGGACTAAGCGAGCTGAGGACATTAAGAACTGGCAGCACTGCTGCTCACTCACTCTGATGGAACTGGGGGAGGTCCAGCAGTTTGGGTAAGGGGCTCTCTGAAGCTAAGGTCTGGGATACCGGAGCTGGCTGTTGCCTGTGCCAACTGCAGAGCCTCAGCTGGAGCTGTTCAGAAACTAACGGGGGACAAATGCGAACAAAGCGAAGAGGAAAAGAAAGTGTGAAGATCTAGAGTCCTGCCAGTTGTTTGATCTTACTTATCTCGGGGGCTTGCCCCTGATCCAGTCTGGGCTGTGTTCTAGGGGCTCTGGCATGACCCCAAGACCTGGGGGTGGTCCTCAGGCCAGGGAGCAGTTCCTGGTTGGTGTCTCAGTGGGAGCCAGCTCCACAAGCCAGGTTAGTTGGGGCCTCCAGCTGGCTTTGGAAAGACTCCTGCGTGGAGGACAGGATGCAGAGTGCTCCGTGGATGTGAGAGAAAGGAAAGGGTATGGCACAGGACCAGCTGATGTGCCAAGAGAGAGGCCACAGCGTTTGTTGCTGGATTGGAAGCCCAATTTTGGGACTTGGAAACTACTGCACTGAAGAACCTGAGCTTCAAAACTCCTCATCCTGAGCTCTTTCCCCTTTCACTTCACCCTGGACGGCTGGGGACAGGGCCCGAGACTAGGCCTTCTGATCCCCTCCCTTCCCACTGCCCTGCCGGGCTCTGCCTTTAAATATGTCTTACAGCTGTCTGAACTCTGAAATTTCTTTCACTCCTTCCCTCGCCTTGTTAACATGTGTTGCCTTTGGGGTAATCAGGGAAAAAATATTATGTCCTTTTACAATTACCGGGTTTTGGAATATTAAAATGTCTCGCTGCATCGGCACTGTTATTTTGATTGGTATTCTAACCTTTGACTAGCCCATAAAGCGCGCCGCTCCTGAAGCCAATATTGCAGGACTGAAATTTAATTCCGAAATGATTCCAGATAATAGGGAGACAGATAATATATGCATGAAGGATATTATGTTTGGACTAACTGCAGCAGGGCCAGGGCTGGGGAGCTGAATAATAGCCCAGAGTGAGTTATAATCTGTGGGACAGAAATGCCTTACTGTCAGGGCCAGGAGAGGAACTCTTAAATCAAAGGCATAGAGAGGGGTGCCATTGCAGATTGCTGGTTTTGACAGGAAACATACCAGTGCCAAGAGGACAGGGCTGGAAGCTACCTGCCAATTCATGATCCTCCAAACAGAAGCCACAGCCCTGGAAGCACTAGCCTGTGCATTCTCCTCCTATGTACTGACTTCTCACCTCCAAGCCCCAACAGACTTGCATGGTTCTTCCACTATGTGTGCCTGAAATTCTCTTCCCTTAGTCCACCTTGCTTCTGTGGCTTTTGGTGTGTTGGCAAAACCCCTACTCATCCTTCAGAACCCTCATCTATGAAACCTTCACTCAGTTGCCTTGCTGCAAGTAGGAATCGTTTTGGCTTTGTGTGTGGAGGGTATCACATGCTTTTGTAATTATCTGCTGTCTACTAGATTGGGAGAACCCCCTGAGGTCTACATACTACCTGTTTCTGAAATTCCAATGCCTGACACTGGCCTGGTACATGAGGAATATTAGCAAGGATTCACTGAGCCACATTAAAGAGGACTGAGCTTCAGATTCTAGGTACCCAAGCCCCTGCCACATTTCCTAGTGAAACAGTCTTACAGAAATTAAGTAGGGTCTGGAGAGGTGGAGCTAGGATCCAAATCCAGGGAAGCATATTCTTCTTCCCCGAATATGGGCAGGGAGGAAGTTAGAGGATGAGTGGGAAGGACTAAACCTTGTTTCCCTGGTCCCTTCTTGCCGTAGCTCAGAACTTGAGCCCTCATTGCTTCTTGGATTATGAGCATCTGTTTCACTGGATCCCTGGAAGGTCTTGCTCTTCCTGCTGCCACTCAGAAGACACTTGTCCATATCATATGTAACTAAAGATCAAAAAGTACTTGGGAAAGAAACCCAGGTGTGGTTTTGGAGAGCTTTAGTGAGGTAGGTGGGCAGAATTCATTGAGCGCTGAGCACTTCATTTGAGATGCTTCCTCTTGACCACTTGGTAGAGCTTTGACTTGGGTTGTACTGTGATAAAGAGTATGGTGAAAAAGCTGTGATGACTTTGGTAAATGTTCACGTGGATCTGGCTCTCGTTCTAACACTACCTATGTAGTCTTGAAAGAAAGAGTGGCCCTGTGTGAAGTTCATCCTTCAAATAGCCCCCTGTTAGTGCCAGAGGTCCACACTGGTCTCAGGAGAAAGGGCTCACAGACAAGACACCATCAATACAAGAGACAGTGCTTTGGGTCAGAGGGGTCTGGATCAGACATTTACTGTTGTTGTCAGTTAGTTGTGTGTCTGAAGCAAGTTCCTTGATCGTTCTGGAACAATAAAAGATGACAAATGAGGAGTGAGAGGGGGAGCAGCAGTATTCCAGGTAGGTGCTTGTCTCACATCAGACCAACCCAGGTTTAATCCCCTGCATCTCATGGTTCCATGAGCCCAGGATTAATCCCTATATATAGAGTCAGGAAGAAGTCCTGAACAGTGCTGGGTGTGGCCCAAAAACAGACAAACAAAAAAGGAATTGTAGGCCTTGGATCCGTTTGACTTGGAATCGACTGGACACTTACTAAGCTGTGTGGTGGTTTTTGGTTTTTGTTCTGTTTTGCTGGTTTTTGGGCCACACCCGGTGACACTCAAGGATTACTCCTGGCTATGCGCTCAGAAATTGCTCCTGACTTGGGGGACCATATGGGACTTAAGGGATCAAACCGAGGTCCATCCTGGGTCAACCACATGCAAAGCAAATGCCCTACCGCTTCACTATCACTCCAGCCCCTAAACTGTGGTTTTAGGAAACTCTCTGAGCTACTTTGAGCCTTAGTATCATTGCCCTTTACAAAACAAAACAAAAGATGTCACTATAGATGCTGTTGTGGACATGAGTCCTCTCCTCTCATCCTGCCACTGTCCAAAAGAGATGGCCAGGCTGCAGGGAGAGAGGGAGCTTGGAGATGGTAAAAAGAGGCTCTAGGACCATTTCAGCAAGTACCAGGCATGAGAAGCCTCACACTGTCTATGATAGTTCCCTACAGCTCTGTGGATAAGCATGGTTGATCCTTAGCCTACCTGGCTGCCCACTGAACCATTCACATCAGACAATTTCTGGTCATGTCACCATGCCACTGTTGTGACCTAGGACAAGTTAGTCTCCATCTTAGAACTTTTGGGGGCGGGGGCATTTGCCTTACATGTGGCCGACCCAGGACAAACCTGGGTTCAATTCCTGGCATCTCATATGGTCCCCTCAGCCTGCCAGGAACAATTTCTGATTGCAGAACCAGTAATAATCTCTGAGCGCTGCTAGGTATGGACCAAAAACCAAAAGAAAAAAAAAACAACTTTTTTTTTTTTTATGTGTAAAGATAAACTATAACTTTAGAATGGGTAAGTGTCTGGGGAATCTGCTCTAATGGTAAGAGCCACATGCCTTCCTACCTCACACAGGTAGTGCACAGGGCACCAGTACCATATGATGCCCAGAGAAATACTTGTTACTCTAAATGCAGATTAACAGTTAATTATGCAGATCAACTCACTTAATTCCCAGGCAGTGCTATGAGATACACTTGTGCTCAGCTGTCTTAGAGGTGAGGAAGCTGAGGTCCAGAGAGGTAGAGCACTATCTGCATGGAGGGTTCCAGCGTCCATGCTCTTTGCAGTTACCATCAACAAAAGATGGAAAGTCATTTTACCTAAGGCGCAGGAGAGAAAGTTAATCCCTTTCAGAGAAGAAACACTGGAGACTGCCTATTTTTTGCTTCTCTACATAGCACACAGGAGAGACATCTGGCATTTGTCCTTCTCCTCTGACTTACTTCACTTAACTCCCTCTAATTCTCTTTGTTAGCCATGTTGTAGCAAAAAAGGGAAGATTGCACATTCTAGCTGAGTAGTATTCCATTGTGTAACTAGATCTGTTTCTTCATCCACTCTTAGCCTAGATTGCGGAGGTCAGGCAGGAAGAGAACTAGAAAGGACAGAAGGACTTGAACTATCACTCAGCCCCTAGTAAGTTCCTTCTGAGCTCTTGGTGTAGCACAGAAACATGGAGCTGTTCTGTGTTTGGACTCTGGAATAGAGTCTCAGCTTGCTGATCCTGTAACATGGGGCTCATATTACCCAATAATATTGGGGGCTCCTCCTCATGGTGCTTGGGGAGCTACATGCAGTGCCAATCTGCTACATGTGAGACAGGCAGGCACCTTAACCCCCCCTGTGTTTTCTTTCTCATCCAGAATTAGTTTCCTTTCTTCCACAGCTTCCTTGTTACCTGTGCTTTAGGTGGTTTATCTGCTCTGATCTGGAAACCTGACCAAACTGCCTTGATGAGTTGCATGGCAAAGCTGGAGAAGATAGAGCTCTGCCACCTGGAAGTGATGCTTGTTTCTTGGAGGATCTGTCTGTATAAGGGATGCACGAGGTGTGTGTGTCCATCCATGTGCACTTAAGGCAGTGGATCCTGGTTTTGTGGACTTAGGTATGTGCATGTCTCCACAAACAGGTTGGGAATGGATGCTGGTCTGTTCCAGGGCATCCAGAGGGAGGCCCTTGTGGCCTTGTCTTCAGAAGACATTGTAGCATAAGATGAAGAACCCTGGACTGGGCATGATGTTGGGAAGAGTGAGTTCTGATGCTGCTCATTAGTCTTTCAGAGGCCTTCTGTTTCTTTGACAAACCAGGGGACCTGGTCTCCTCTACCCATGTCCTGAGGTCTCTCATGATCCCTGAGGCTCCCTCTTCTTGCTCCCAGAACAAAAATATGACAGATGCAAGAAAGGCCAGAGGAATGTCTTCAGGTTTGGCTAGAGATTTAATCTCTAGCCTTGGGGCCACACTGCTATCTCTTGGATAAAAGTGGAGGGTGTGGAGAAGACCATGAAGTAACTGCCAGGTGCTAGGTCTAGAGAGTTGGAGGTACAGGTTGATTGGGAGTGTTAGCATGACTGCTGCCTGTGGGGTCTGGATGCCATTGAGGCTTGTGTTTTCTCCATGAGAATATGGGGTGAGGAGAAGCTTGTTGTCTTCTTCTTATGGGGATCCAGACCATGCACCATACTTCAGAGAACCCTATCATAGTGTGTAGCCCAGTCATATTTCCCACCCTCTCCCATTTCCAATCCCCAGGCAGCTGTCTGGGCATCTGTGGTGACGGCCAGATAGGGAGCAGGCACAGAGGCCAGGTGTGAGGCATCCTTCACACTATCTTGGGAAAGCTTGCTATGTGCCTGGCTGGCCTGCTGGCAACTCTATACGGGCAAAGTGGGTTGGATTTTTGCACTTCCATGTTTCTTGGATTGCTCAGAGAGAGGAGACCTTTGTCTTAGTTAGTCTCCAATTGGGATTGTGGCCATTTTTTGTTCTGTTGGTTCCTTAATTAGTTGTCTGTGCTCTGTGATTGCTGAACTAGACCACCTGAGTACTGGAGAAGGAATGGGCACCACGTGGTCACTCTGTGCTGTGTCCTGCAGGGGTTGGCTGCTTTCTTGTCCTACTGAGCAGATTGGCCCTGGTCCTCGGGTGTCATGTGATCTGTGCTCCATCTGAGCCAGAACATTCATATCCAGCTCCAGCCTCTCCCTGAAGCTATGAGTCAGTGCCCTTAAACCAGATGGAACAGGTCTGATCTTCCCTTTCCCCATCTCATAGGAAAAACAGTATAGAGAAGAAAGAAAGACAAGAAAGGGCCCAGGAGGTGGCTCAGGAGTATACATAGACTTATACATATACTTACATGTATAAATACAAATTTGAACCCCAGTACCCCTAATCCCTTGACCCAGCATCTCCAGATAAAGCCCTGATGGCCCCCAACACTACTGGCCCCAAGCATTGAGCCTTCTGGCCTAGTTGGCCAGTATCATTGAGAATGACTGTAGACTCCCTCAGCACTATATGGAAGCTCCCACTCCCTGAAAAAGAGAGGTAGGGCATATAGTCATAGGTATATGGTGTATGAATCATCTGAGGTTTTAAAATAGTATATTTTGAATTATGCTCGGTTCTGGGTTGGAGTTTGTAAGCCAGAGAATCCCATTGGTAGTTTGTGTGCTCTGGGGATCCCTGCCTGCAATGTGAGAAACTCAGCAGTGCCTGATGAGCTCATTTGTGCTACAGCCAGGCCTGAGAGTGTGTTTTCTAGACCCCAAAAGATGCGCCACTTGGAAGAGGAGCACCCCTCAGGAGATGAGATGCAGGAAATGCATGTGTGCACAGGCAAAAGCCCACGGTGCTTCTGACAGAAGTTGAGGCCTGTTCTCAGGTCTGTGTCCCGCCTGGTCTGGTGGTGGGAAACCTGGACTTGGCACCTACTTGCTGCAAGCAGGAGGGCAGGCTGCAGGCAGGTCCCAGGGCAGCCGGAAGCCTCCCCGGTGGTGTGTTTGCTGTGCCTAATTACCCAGCAGTTGTTTAACTATGCAAGCTGCATGCCTGCCTTTATTGCACTGTGATTGCTGAGCTGCCTATGGGGAGTGTCATAAAAAGATATAAAATGCCCATTATCTGTCTGACGCCCTCCTCCTGGACTGTGGGTGTTTGTGTTTTATTTTATTTTTATGGCTCGAGGGAAGCTCTGCAAGAAGGAAAGGGGAGGGAGGAAGGGAGAGGGAGGTAAGGGGAGACACTCCAGGGGCCGGGGGTGGGAGAGGGAGGAGCCCCCTTTTTACTATGGTCACTCACTGAGCTGATAGCCCTCCCCATTGTCAGAGCCAGAAGAGACTGTGGAGATGGCAGACCTCCAGGGTCTAGGCAGACAGAGAGATGAGGAGGAAGCTCTGGAAACCAGACTCAGACCTTCCTTTTTCACCCCCCTGCAAGTACCATCACTTCTGATTCCCACCCTACCTCTACCAGCTTCTTGCCAATGTGCAGGAGGACATCCACAGAAGCTCTGAGAATGACTAGAAAGGGGTGTCACTCCCAAGAGGCTTCAATGCCTCATGATCCATCTTGATCTCCCAGAGCATCTTGGCTTGCTCTGATATCCACTCCTGAAGCCTTCTATCTCCACCATCTTCAGCGTCTCTTATCAGCCTCAGACTTGTATTTGGATGACACCTGATCACGATTTCTTGTGGTCTTAGGGAAGCCTCTAGTCCAAGAGAAGAAGGAAAATGGAGAACCTGTGTGAGGCACTCAAGCCAGAAAGTAAAGAGCAAACTAACCTAATGCTAGTTACCCAAGCACCACAGTAAGGTTCAGTCCATGTTTGTCAAATCGATTGGATTCAGCATAAATCTTCACTCATCCATCTGCATTGGATAAATGGCTATTGAATACCTACTGAATCTGATGCTCTGCCAGGCACTGGGGTTCAACCAGAGAGCAAAATAGACAAAACCCAAGTCCTCAACAGTCATTAGAGTGTATTGGGAAAAAGGTTTCAGGACTTAAACCCTGGATTTCAACTCCTTAGGCCATGCTCTTTCAATTTTGATGCTACTTAGCCTGAACTGCCAAACCCCAAGCTATCCTATATGACCATGTAAGCACTGGCTCTTACACCTGCCCTCCAAGACCTTCCTTTCCAACCCTAGCAGGTCCCCCCCCCAAAAAAAAGGCTAATTTATGCTAATATTGTTATATGCTAATATTGTTAAGAAGAAAGAACTCCCAGCCATGTTGAGCAAATGCCTTATTTGAGGACCTGTTTTAGCTGCACATATTGTGAGTTTGAAGTGTCTGTGTTCAAGACCCTGTTGTCTTGGTTGAGTGATGTACAGTTCACCATGCAGGGTTACCACTGGTCCAGAACTGCTTTGTTCATTTCTACTGAGTGCCTGTTCTCCTTGGTCTCTTCTATGTAGGAGTCCCCATTTCCTATTGGGAGTGAGTACTGAGGCCCTGTATTAGCATTTCCTGTCCACCCCATGAGGGCAACCTTGCTCTGGTCCACTTGCTCCTCAGTCATGGTGTGCACTTCATGGAGACGGTTTGGAGATGTAATTCTTGTTCCACACAGCCCATCTACTTATGGGGTTCCACTGTATTCACAGGACTGTGTGGCTATCCTTTCCTTCTGAGTCTTGAACATTTTTGTTCTCCCTGAAAGAAGCCCTACTCACCTGTTCTTTTCTGTTTTCACCCACATGCCCTGGCCTTAATAAGCCTCTAATCAGTTTTCTGTGTCTGGCACCATCTCCGAGGGCCATCCGCAGACTATCTTCTCATGAATAGGATGTCCAGCCTACTCTGGATCTGCAGTGGCCCCAAGTAAATGTCTTAGCAGGCCTTAGTTACTGTGTCCACAAGATGAGTCCTAGCAGTAATACTTAGAGCAGCTTAGGGCTAGTGACAGTTCTTTAAATTGCACTTTTTTTTGTTTTATTACATCCTAAGAACTTATGTCCCAAAAACTCACTGTCATCACTTCTCGGTCTTTTGGCTAAGATCAAGTGTAGTATCTGTTCTTATCAGTTTAATATCTGATACGTCCTCTATCCGGGGACAATATATTAAATGGATTTTTGGCACTAGGAACTGGAAGAGGAGCTTGCTCCGTCCATTCCACGCGTCGACCCGGTATTGCAGTACCTCCGGGAACGGTGCACCCCCTCTCGGGGGTTTAAACTGAGGTAACAAAGAAAGAATTTGACTCGCTATCTAGATTCTCCTGTTCAGGTAGTGTTTAGAAAAAGGTGTATTCCTTACTGTCTGTCCTTCACTATCTTCGTGGGCAGCAAGTGGTACCGCTGGTTTCATACTCTTTCAAGCAGCCCCGAAGGAACTTATCTCTGGTATTCCCGCACGAGCCAGAAATAACCCTTGGGGCCCGGGAAATAGCATGGAGGTAAGGCGTTTGCCTTTCATGCAAAAGGTCATCCGTTCGAATCCCGGTGCCCCATATGGTCCCCCGTGCCTGCCAGGAGCAATTTCTGAGCATGGAGCCAGGAGGAACCCCTGAGCACTGCCGGGTGTGACCCAAAAACCAAAAAAAAAAAAAAACAACTCACTGTCAGAGAGTTACCCTAACTTCCTGCCTCCTTGTCTACTTCACTATAAATAAGTCTTTTCTTGCAACTTTGAGGATCTTAAAAACAACACTACTCTGAGCATTCACATACATGTTCTCTGTTGGTTTTGCCTTTTTTTTTTTTTTTTTTTTTTTTTTTTTTTTTTTTTTTTTTTTTTTTGGTTTTTGGGTCGCACCCGGCAGTGCTCAGGGGTTACTCCTGGTTCCATGCTCAGAAATTGCTCCTGGCAGGCACGGGGGACCATATGGGGCACCGGGATTCGAACCGATGACCTTCTGCATGAAAGGCAAATGCCTTACCTCCATGCTATCTCCCAGGCCCCTGGTTTTGCTTTTTTGAAATACTTATCTGTGAGCTGAAAATCAGGGTCACTTCTATATTGTTTATATTGTCCCACCCCACCCCAACACCACCACTCAGCCCAAGGTGAACACACTGCAAATGAGTGAATGAATATGTGTGTATATTTCCAGAGCTGGCTCCTCTTAAGGCATAGGAGCAAATGGGGTTGAGGGTGGGGGCAAGAAACTGTTTTAGTCCCAGAGTCACCATGCCTGCAGCTGGGTTCCCTCTTCAGTATCCTTGGCTGCCCCATCACGACCCTGCCTACCTCTACTGACCCAGCATACCTCTTCTTTGCTCTGAGGCACTCTGAATTGCTTAACACACAGGGCTGAATCTGGGGAGACCCCAGTGGAAACACTGTGTGGGTGGGCACCTGCCTCAGGCCAGGCTGGCTTTTCCTCAGCTACCTATGTCCGGGTATCTGAGGAGGAGGAGAAGCTCCTTGGAGCCAGGTCCAGGGGAGAATAGGCTTTGCCAGGCCCAGCAGCCTGTGAGAGATTAGTAAAACCAATATTTCTCTTTTCTTTGCACTTACTCAACCTAATAGTTTGTGCCCATAATTAGAATTGGGCTTTATCAGGCTAATTAGGAGGTAGGAATGATGGCAGGAGGGCATGTGGGGGTGGACCGGGTGGTGGACAGTAAATCTCGGATTTTAATGGGTTTGTTCCGTGATCAGGTGGTCTAGAAGACAGGCTGGATAACGGGACCCCCTCCTCTTCCTTCCTCCTGCTCCCATCACTCCTTGAAGTGGCCTTCACACTTTGCCGTCCTTGTCCCTGCTCCCGGCGGCACTGGGATAGGGGTGATTGGGAAGGAGGGAGGAGACCCCACCAGAGCTTCATTGCCTATGCACGCGCCGTCCAGCCTGGCGGCATGATTACCTCGCTGAGAAATCCGTCCAGGCGCAGGGCTGCTGATAGCAATCATTGATTAAGAGGGTAATTGTCCTGAAAATTCAGATTGATCAGAAGGCAGAAATGATAACTTGTGTAACTGTGTTTAAAGCCACGTCCTGTCAATAGAAGAGACTGAGATGTATCGCGCCAAGAGGGGGCAGAACGGATGGGGGTGCAGGCGCTGCCATCCTTCTCTAGGGTTGAGCAGGATGTTTCTTGTCAGTAACCTGGACTATTGGAGATTCAATCACTTTTATCTCCCCCTCTCTCTCAATCCAAATGCCTTTTCATATTAGGAAATTAGAATCGGCCCTGCTCATGCAAGATTTATTAGCTCTGCTGAGCAGTCAGCACCAAAGAGTAAATGATTCTGCTTTGCTGGAGCTTTTTGCACATTAGGACCCAACTCTTTCCCTGCTTGGGGCCGCTGGCTGCCCAGAGGTGTGGGCACAGCCACCCCATCCTCAGGAAGCAGCTTCCGGTCTGGTTTGGCAGAGGGTCATCTGCCAAAAGGTTCTTGTGTCATTCAGTTCTCCTTTTCTGACCCCCTGACAGGTCCCTGTCTGGGTCCCAGTTCCCTCTCACCTTGAAAGCATGAATCCACCTCAGGGTGGGCCAACCATGATGGCTTCCCTGGGTAGAGGCTCTGAGTGTGCATTGGTGTGGGATATGAAGTGCACCATGACCCCCTTCCTCACAGGGCTGAAGCTGGCCTGTCACTGGGGGCCTTGGAGCATTTTCTTAAGCCCCTAGGGAGAGTTGTCCATTAAGTTGCCTGGAGTTTAGAAGGTTGAAGCTGGTCAGAGCAAGTTTAAGGGGTATCTGAGCTTATTGACTTACTGTGAATGAAGCAGTGTTAACTCAACTGGGGGCCATACAGCCCTCCTGGTCCCCAGAATATCCCAATGGAACCACAGATGATAGTTGTGTAAATGGGGGTGAGGGAACATGGCAGAGGAAAAAGATGGAAAAGGGGACCTATCAGAACAAGATAAGAAACACTATCTGAAGGACCACTGAATTAGGCAAGGCTGATCTGCCCACGTGTCGACTCTCGGGGAAGGGTGGGCTACTGCTTTGGGCCTGGCAATGGTGTGGCCTTTGGGCAGCTGTACCACTTTCTCTGAGGCCATAGTACCTATGGGCAAGGCTTGTTGCGAGAAGCATCATTTTCTTTCTCTGTGACTGTTATTCTCTCTTGTCTTTGCCCTTCCTCTCCAACCCTCTGCCTCTTTGAACCCCAGTGTCAGTGGGCAAAGGCCAATTGTCATCTTTGACCCTCCGTCTGGCAGGCATCTGATCCTGGAGACCTAAAGAGAAGATAGAAATGCAGCTCAAAGGGCTGGAGCACATGCCCTAGATTCAGTCTCTGGCCCCTGAGCCCCACCCAAATAAATGTGCACTGAAAATCCTAAAATAAAAAGACAGGAGTGCCGCTTCCTTCTTTGTTTCTGTTTTTTTGGGCCACACCCGTTTGATGCTCAGGAGTTACTCCTGGCTAAGCGCTCAGAAATTGCCCCTGGCTTGGGGGGACCATATGGGACACGGGGGGATCGAACCGCTGTCCTTCCTTGGCAAGCGCTTGCAAGGCAGACACCTTAACTCTAGCGCCACCTCACCGGTCCCGCCGCTTCCTTCTTATATGGGGCTGGGGCAGGCTAGTAACACTTGTGAAGTGCTGAAAGGGATGTGACTTAAGGAGCCCAGGAAAATGTTTCTCAGAACATTGACTACATTTCCCCACATGAAGAAGTAACTTGTCTACCTCAGTACCAAGGCTAGTATTAGAGTTGGAAGCAGTGAGTCCCCAGGAGTCAGTACTGGGAACAGATAGCAGTCATCTTGATCCAGAAGCGGCTGCTATGCTTGTGGTAGGAAGAGTTTGACTAGCATTTATGTTCAGCCACACACCTAGCTGTGCCTCAGCTCTGCCCTGCTCCTCCCACAAGCCTTGATATGGAGAACAGGACAGGCCTGCCTTCTACACCATGAGATACCCTCACTCTACCTAAGAGGGATGCTGAAGACTGAAGCTGTAAAAGCTAGATAGGAATACACAGTACCACCCTTGGATGCAACAAAGATGGGGCGTGTCCAAGGCCCCATAGCTTCCTGAGGTGCCATACACCAACCTTTTTCTGAGCCAGGCCTGCCTGCTGCTTGACCTAGACTTCTGCTTGTGCTGGTTTGGGCAATACCAAAAAAAAGTGGAAGTGGCTGGGCAGCTCCTACTTGGGAAGAGGGATCCCTGGGGAGAGGGAGGGACTGAGATAGTCCCTCCTGGTCCATGTGGATGGCATGGCCTTCCAGGTCCCAGAGGACATGGATTCTCCTGAAAGGGCCTCCACAGGCACTAGGAAGTTATGAGGAGGCTGGGGAGTGTTTAGGGGCACAGTGTGGCCAGCATCAGGGCCAAGTGTGGAGATGTGGCCATTGAGCTACTTTGGGGTTTGTTTCCCTGCAGCCCTCTGACTCTGCATGCCTGAAGAATGCCTCCTATCACCATTGAGCTGCTCAGCTGAACCTGGGAGACCAGAACTCAGAAGTGGGAATGCTGCTTGGTTCCAAGCCTTGGGATGACAACTGTCAGTTCTTCCAGGCGCCAGGATCAAGGGGCAGGACAGTTTGCGCCACCTTTCCAGAACCTAGGCCAGCCCAGATCCTGCATGCTGCCTGGTTGGTTCCCAGAGTCCGATAGGAAGGCTTGGAGACCCGGAAGCCAAGAGTCTCATTTTCACTGGAATTTGACCTAACGCAGGATTGGAAGAGAAGAAAAGAATGTGAACAAAAGTACAGGCAGGAAGGAGCTGTTAACGAGCCTTTCTTTCTCTCGGGGACGGAGCAGAGTGCGTAGCGGGGCGCAGCACCAGCTCCCCGCTCCTCAGCAGCTCTCTGAGGCCGCCGCAGTCTCTGGCCGCTCCTGCACTCGCGCTCTCTCCTTTTTTCCCTCTCCTCTTTCTCGGCTCTCTCTATTATGGGGACTTGCTCCAGCTCTTTCTCTCTCTTCTGTCTCTCCTTTTGTTCTCTCTTTGTCTATTTATCACACTGTGAAGGTTGAAAGAGATGTTATTAATCTGGGAGAATGAAGGCAGGATTAGTGGTATGAATCGGATTTTGAGAGGTGTAATGATAGAAAGACTCGCTCGGCTGGCGGCCTGCGTGAGCTTGATAAATGGGGAGCACTCCAGACTGACTTGCGCCTTCCTCCGCACTGTGCGCCCTGCCCGCTGGGGCGTGCCGCGCTCTCAGATCTGCCAGCCGGCCCACCCCGCGCCTACCTGAACCGGAGCAAAAAGCCAAGGGTAAAGCAGACACAAATATCTCCCGCCGCACTGGGAGACATCATTGCTTTCAGCACCCTTCTCAAGTGGAGGCCTGTCGAGTTCTCAAAGGACTGTGGGTAGAGGGAGTACAGACCCAGATCTCTCGGGCCCACTTCTGGAGCCTCTGAGAGCAGAACTGCTTTTACCTGAGGGGACACTTGGGCCAGGGTGGTGAGAAGGCAGCCCCTAGACCAGTCGAGTCAGAGTGCCAGATTGCATGTGATCTGTAATTTAGCCAAGTGTGTGCGGTGCAGACAACCAGAGTATGAACTGTGGTGGTCAGGGTGAGACACAGAGAAAAGGATGAGAAATTGGGGTGTGGGGGAAACAGACAGGGGGACTTCCTGAAGTGGGTGTCCTACAGACATGTAGGATGTGGACAGGGCAGAGGAGGGCAGGTGTTGGAGGTGGTAGAAGAGCACACATAGGCAGCTGTCAGAACAGAAGGAAGCCTGACTTGTGGAAGATTGAAAAGCCACAGACCTAGTGAGTTTCAGATCAGGAAGGGTCGTTGGAAACCAAGTCATCAAGCCTCTCATTTGCTGAAGAAGCAAAAAGGCCTGGGGACTAGAGTGGCCATTTCTGGAAGTGATTTGTTCCAGGACTGTTGCCTGCTTGAAAGGTGACACCCCCACTTAGGATGTGAATCCTTCTCACCTTCATGTCTGCCACCAGAAGAATATGGCTATTGGACCACTGTGACTGGCCTCAGAACTTCACATTCCTACCTCCTCTGCAGCTAGTGAGGAGCACTGTCTTTGCCAGTTGTTGCTTGTGTGGTAACAGAAGCCCCGTGGTGGGCGCTGAGCACTTTCCTCCTCTCTCTCTGCCTGCAGTTCTTTGCTCATCCTCTAGCACTGTGCCTGCCCCTGATTGGCATCTGCATCTGTTTTCCTGAAAAGTGATGCGTTCCCTTAGGGCAGATCTGCTTGTGAGTGAGTGGAGTTGCCAGGGTCTGGCCTGCCTGCAGTGAATGTGAGTCTTCGATGGACCTGAGCAGCTACTCACTCATCTGGTTTCTTATTCTCCTTCCAGATGGAAAATGGTCTTGGTTCTCTATTAGCTTTTCCCAGGCCTGGCTACTGAGCTTCATAATCAAGGTGGGAGGGATGACAGAGAGTTTTGCTAAGGGGGGTCTGCCTTGCAAGTAACTAGTGGTGAGTTTAAATCCCTGGTCTTCTCCATGGGCCAGCCCTGGTGTGGGCAACTCTGCCCTCTGTCATCCCCAGTTCCACATGTGTTTTGACTATATCACAGCCAGGTGTGTGTGCAAGCACCACAGAAAAGGCTGGGATCCCTGGTGAGCACCACAATTAAAAAAAAAAAAAAATAGGCCCTGAGTGATAGCATAGCAGGTAGGGAATTTGGAATTTGCCTTGCACATGTCTGACCTGGATTTGATCCTTTGCACCTCATGTAGTCCTCTGAGACCCAGCAGGAGTGAACCCACACAGTGTGACTTAATTAACAGACAAACAAAAAGGAGGCAAGATATGTCAGTATCAGATGTAATCCCTAACAAGCATATTACAGCACCACAGCAACCCCAGTAAGCAACATGTGCAGACACTGCAGCTAAAAAGAGTGCAGACCTTGGGGCCAGTGTGATAGTGCAGCAGTAGCGCATTTGCCTTGCACACAGCTGACCCAGGACAGACCTCCTGGCATCTCATGTGGTCCCCCAAGCCAGGAGCCATTTCTGAGCACATAGCCAGGAGTAAACCCCTGAGCATCATCGTGTTTGGCCCCAAAATAAAACAAAGAGTGCAGACCTTGGTGAGCACTGTGTCTTAGTGTGTGAGCACCACAACCTATGAGTCATCCCAGCAAGCCTCCCAGCCAGGTGCATGTGTGTTTCTCATCCTCACAACTGCAATAGAGGGGAGGGTTTAAGATAATAATGATGGTGGTGTAAGATGCAATAGATATGCCAAGGAACTTGCTGTGAGCATTGGTGGGTCTCCCTCGAACCATTGGATAGTGACTGACCCTTGCACAGGTCCCCCAAGGCCTACGATCTTATCATAGGCACCACTTGTATGTTCCCTGGACTCCAGCAGTGATGTGACTCCTCCCACAGGCTGAGTTGCAGTTTGCTTAAAGGCCTTCCCCCAGCAGGGTCAATTCTCCCCTTTCTTAGCACAGCAGCCTGTATTGCTTCTTCTGGCACTTATTACAACTGTCACTTAGTGATTAGTCCAGTTGGGTGGGTTTTATTTTGTTTTGTTTGTTTGTTTTGGGGTCACACCTGGCAAGGCAATGCTTAGATGTTACTCTTGGTAATGCTTGGAGGAGCCATATGGGATGCTGGGGATTGAACTTGGGCTGATTGCATGCAAGGCCAGCACCTTAACATTTATGTATCTGGCACTGTCTGGTCATTCTTTGAACATCTACCTTCTCCCTAGACTCAGCCCTGAGTGCAGTCTGCAGCTGCAGCTACAGATGCACATGTTATGCATGTGGGTTGCTCTACAGTGTGTTCTTCATGAATGTTGTCCTGAATGTGTCAGGATGATTTTCAAACCTGTACATTTCTGTTCTCTCATCCCTGAATGGGGTGGAAGTAAACCAGGACCAGGGTGTTGGGCACACCCTAGAGAATACGCACTTTGGGCCTCAGCTCTGGAGGTCTGGTGTTCCGCTCTCCCCTCTCTGTCTTCTCTTCTTTGCTCAAACATTAGAGGCCCTCACCTGACTCTACTTCTCTTCCAATGGTTCAATGGGTAATCAAATCCACTCTGCTGCTTCAGACACTAACCATAGGCTCTCAGGATTTTCTTGTCTCAGTGAAGGTCATTGAACTGAGCTTCGGGCCTTCACCTTTTCCCGGTGCCACCACCGTGACTAGCCATTGGTGGCCATCTTGGTCCATCCTGGCCAGTCTCCTTCAGGCAGGGCTTTTTTCCTTGAGGCTCTTGCAGGATCTTGGCCTCTCACCCACACCACTTATGTGAGATAGCATGTATTGATGTGCCTCTACCCCAAGCTTGGATGATTTAAATACAATGATCTTGTCTGCTTGAACTGTTTCCAGCTTGCACAGAGCTTGGCACATGGTAGATGCTAGATTATGAGCAAACCCACAAGGCAGTGGGATGTATGACATGATGGTTGTGAGCACGTCCTTTTCATTTCTTCCAGGGTGAGTGTGGAAGTGAGTGTGCCATATGCAGACATGCACACGCCTTCCTGTGTATATGTGTGTGCACAGCGGTGAGGGGGCATACTTGATAAAGGATTGCATTTTAATTTGAAAAGCACTTTAGAAACTTAAAGTGCTTTGCCTAAGTGCTGACTGCTATTAGTGTCTCCTTTTTATTAGGAAAAAGGACACGATTTTTCTCTTTTATCTTCAGGCCTGTCCAACTTCTGAGAGTCAAACTTAGCAAAATGCCTGCCCCTCACTGAGGACTAGTTACATGCCAGGTTCAAAGCTTTGGACTTGAAACACAGAATTCTGCTTTGCAGACTGGTTCTGACACCCCTGGGGGTTTTAGCCCTCACAGCTTAATATCAGGAAGGGGGTGGGAGAGAGAGGGTCATTCGACACAGTTCAGGCTGCAGTCCCAAGCTCCTCCCATCTCCATATCGACCTGGGTGGGAGGATACAGGGACCTGGAACATTTGAGGGGGTCAGGAGAATGACCCTAGAGGTGATCAAAAACCCACTTGTCTCGTTCTATGAAGGGCCAGACTTGAGAGAGAGACTTGGAGAGCAGTGGTCTCAGGCAGAATTCGACCTGTTAAGCTCCAGGGTGATAGAACCAATATCCACATCACCGTTGCAACACAGGCCGG